>UYYA01004547.1:0-91509 GCA_900624975.1 Angiostrongylus costaricensis | reverse complement strand
ATATATATGTATATACTTCGTATTATTGTTGAGCAAACGCGAGGTGTTATTTTTATCCTTTATTCACGAAAACGCTGACGTTTCGGCGGATTTCCCTTTCCTCAGAGCCTGGAAAGACTAAGTTGACAGCAACCTATTCGGCCGAACACCTCCATAACCAAACAAAGAAAACGCTAAACCAAGATTTCAACCACACTGAACACAGCTCTGCACACTCACCACTCTCTATGAGTCTTCAACTGAGTATGTTACGTGAAGACCAACCACACAGAATTCTCATGGAAGTAGACATAGCGGGGACGACTTCGAAATATGTGTCACGATCCTCGCACGCTAATCGAGAACACAGGCGCGAAAAACCCTCGAGGCACTCTGGATTAATTCCAGAAATCCGAAAATGAACCGCAGGGAAGAATGCCTCATTATCACGCGTGATATAGGGCAGTATATAAAGCTGCTTTTCTGATGTGAGGGGCACATTATACTTCCACGTGATTTCTGTGCGGTTGGTCTCTACGTGACATACTTAGTGGAGACCTCATAGAAAGCGGTGAGTGTGCAAAGCTGTGTTCAAAGTGATTGAAATCTTGGTTTAGGGTTTCTTTGTTTGGTTATGGAGGCGTCTGGCCGAGTGAGTTGCTATCAACTTGACCTTTTCAGGCTCTGAAGAAGGCGAAATTCGCCGAAACGTCAGCTTAATCGTGAACAAAGAACAATAACACCTCGCGTTTGCTCAAAAAAATGCGAACAAAATCTCATGGAAGTGTAATGTGCCCCTCCCATCAGAATAACAGGCTTATATACTGCCCAATATCATGCATGATAATGAGGCATTCTTCCCTGTGGCTCATTTTCGGATTTCTGGAATTTATCCAGAACACCTCGAGAGTTTTGCGGACTTGTGTTCTCCATTCTTATCCGAGGATCGTGACAAGTACTTCAAAGTTCTCCCCGTTATGTCTCTGGGTCCTATGCGTGCCTAATAGGGTATTTGGTTTACGTTTGCCGACTAGGTGTTCTTTTATGCGGACTCAGATGGCTCTTCCCGTTTCGCCAATGTATTCTTCTCCGCACGCCTTACAGGAGATCAGATAAACTGTACCCGAACTCATGCAGTCACAGTCTCTACCATTGGGGCAGATTATGCGATTTTGAGTTGCACATAGACGGTCATATAGGCGGTTAGCTGGCGTCTACGATTACTCGGTGGCATTTCAACTACGTTTACCTAATTCTCTAGGTTTTATAGCTGTACTTACATCATGTGAGACGAAGGCTAGAATAAACGGGACCTTTTTATCGCTAGAGTTGTCGTTTGGAGGCCTAGGATTTCCTCTACACCTATCCCGAGCTACAGTTTCTTAACCATTAGAAATGGCTATTTGCCGCGCCAAGTTCCGGGACTCCTCTGCTGTCTTCCTTGTGCACACGCTGGTAGCTGTTCGAAACATGTTTCTCACAAGCGCCCTTTTCGTGTGAGAGGGCTGAGAGGAGACGTAATGAACCAAGATGTCTTTACTACTTGGCTTTCGTTACCACTCCGTAATGTAGCCATTTTCTGACAGGTTAATTTGGACGTTCAGGAATGGAAGCCAGTTTTCTTTCTGCTTTTCTTGGGTGAACTTAATATACGCTGACTGTTCGTTCAACAACTCTAAACATCTGTCAATTTCTTCTTGTGTTGAACAAATGACCAAACAATCATCTATATATCTACAGTAGAGTAGCGGCCTGAGATCGGTCACGGGAGCTTCCACCTTAGACATAAACGCAATGGGCAATGGCAAGACTTGTTGCCAGTTGTTGTCCCATTGCCAACCCTCATGTTTCAGTCTAGTACTTTTCGGACCATCTGAAGATTGAGCAGCTCAAGCATTTTTTTAAGGTTACCATCAACTGCTCTATCTTAAAGCTATACATGTTTACAATCTTAACCCTTTTATTTACTGCCTTTTTTCTTCTTAATGGCAAGGTATGTTGCGAAATATAACTCGTATGTAATGCTGAAATATTTGCAAATCTCCGGACCGCATACACCTGCGGTATGAGTAGTACTGCATATGTGAGGTCTTGCAAGTTTCACCTACTGTTCTGTGAAATCGATTTCTACCATGGCATTGCATATTCCGCGAAAGGATAGAAGGACAGAGCTCTCGTCCGTGATAAGTAGTAGAGGGAGGCGCTCTGCATTTAACTCTATCGGGTATCGTTAGAGTGATTGAATGCATATCTGCCCTCGACAATGACTTTCGGTACCCTACCGAGGTATGACGCCAGTGCTTCTATTCTCCCAGGCAGGTCTGGCACCAATACGTCGACCTCGGAGGGATGGAAGGCTTGCTGAGCCCGAGTACGTGATCGGATCGGCGAGCATTTGTGTATTGTATGACAACCTTAACCATTGCGCTTCATGTGCTTGGCACACTTAAATGCATGAATAATTTCATAACATACCAGGTATGACAACACTGTAGAGAACAATATACAGTCAACAAAGAGGGAGTATGATACTTGATAGTTGATACTTGAATGCCCCGTCCTCAGTCGTTGTGCGGGCTCCATCATATCTCCATTTTTCCTGGAGAAGCCACTGTGGTTCCCTGGAATCGCGAGGTCAATGTGGCTAAAGTCTTCCCTGGGTATTCACCACCATAGGCAGTCGCAGCCTTTGTGGATCAGAGGGAGATTTGTCACAATGCGACTTTGATACCAGGACGGTGGTAGATCCTGGTATTGGTTTACCCTTAGCTAGGTTTCCTGATGGAAACGCCGGGCTCCTTCTCACCCTGGGAGACACCGCCAGGGTGATGAATCCCCGTTGTACATCGAAGCACGACACGCAAGAGCACCTTCCAATGCGATGAGGATGTAAACCGTTGGAAGAGGGAGTATACTTGTATGAAAACACTGAAAACATTCTTCATTCTCATCTCCGCCCTGGTTTGATGGTAGAAGTTGAGTGATCTATATTCAAGGATCTAAGTAAGCTTTTTCTTAGTCTCCGACTAGAGTTGGCGACGTCAATGCTTGCCGAAAGTGCGAGTGGTTATTTCGTTGGAGTAATTTATCATAGCCGGATTGGCGATGAGGCTCGGTATCAAGCATGGCGTTTGGTTCTTTTGTTAGACGACGAATGCTTGTCTCACCAAGACTGGAGCATCTACTCTCGCAGTTAGCGTGAAGTACGACAGTATTTTGTATTGTATTTTATAAGAGGTTCCGTAGTTGATTCTTACAGACGTTTTGCTATCTTGTTGCGTATTCGTTACTGATAGGAGTTGGACTCTTTCATCTATGCCGAGTTGGAACCATGGCGTGCAGTTGAACCGCATATTGATGCGCTAAGTTGGCTGAGGTACTATATCAAGAAGGTGAAAAGCGATCTGTACTTTCTTTGTTTTGATTTCCTCTACAGAATGACCTGAAAGTGCGTGATAAACCTTTCTTGCACAATGACCCACTGAAACCATGGACAGCTTGTGTAAGAAGAAAAAAAAACTGAAAAAACTCGTATTGTGAATAATCGTGTTATATACACAAAATATAAAATTAAATCCCAACTTTTCTGAAGTTTCATTTCCCCGCTTTCATAAAACAGCCTTTTTAATACTCCTTTCCTAGCAACTAACTACTAAGGTTTCGGCCGAATTAGCTGGTAGATGAGGTCCACTCGAAATCAAAAAGCCGCTCTAAAGCAAAGAATGAGGTTTTATAGGATGGCGAAATATTCGTATACTTGGTTCCTTTTCTGAAGCTTTGGAACCTGCTACAGATTCATGACCTCTGGAAATGAGTGCTCGTCAAGCCAAACGTGTGGTTAGTCTCTTCCCTCACTGTATCCTTGCAACCATAATAAACAAGTTCGTCCACAATTGCCTCCATTATTAGCTAATTAAGTGCAAAAGGGTAACGTACAATATTCATACGATATTCACTAACACTTTATAATATCACTAGTGTAGCTGTTTCCCAGTAAATATGTATCAATGTCTCGTCTGCTTTCCGAAGATTCCTCCTCTACCATGGTGTTCTACTGTTCCCAGTTGTCGACTTACGATCCTCAGAGGGATTCATAGTAAAGCCGCTGGGGAAGTCTACTAATGGAAACTGTCTTAAGCGACACTTTAATTTCCCATCTGCTTTTTCCAGTACGGACTCACAAAAAGCTTTGTAGTAGTTTTGCGTTAAAGGAAGTCATCAAGAAAGTGCCACTCTGTGATGGCAACGTCTAACTAGGGTTGACTAATTGTATACTCTGAAACGTTGTAATTAGTTGAATATATCTTTCTACTTCTGTTCAGCAAGCACGAAGTGCTATTTTATTTCTTTATTTACGCACAAGCTGACGTTTCGGCGAATTTCGTCTTCCTCAGAGCCTGGAGGGGTCAAGTTGACAGCAATCCACTCTGCCAAACACATCCATAACCAAACAGAGAAAACCCTACACCAAGATTTCAATCACATTTAGCATAGCCCTGCACACTCACCGCTTTCTATAAGTCTTCCACTGAGTATATCGCGTGAAGACCGACCGCACAGAATTCACATGGAAGCGTAATGTGCCTCTCCCATCAGAATAACAGGTTTATATACTGTCCAATATCACGCGTGATAACAAGGCATTCCTCCCTGCAGTTCATTTTCGGATTCTTGGAATTTATCCAGAATGCCTCTAGAGTTTTGCGCGCTTGTGTTCTCGATTCTTGCGCGAGGATGGTAACACTTACTTCAAAATCTTCTCCGTTATGTTTTTGCGTGCTATGCGTACCTAGTGGAGTACTTAGCTTACGTTTGCCGGCTAGCTGTTCCTTTATACGTACGCAGAGTGGTCTACCCGTTTCGCCAACGTTTTCGACCCCGCACGTTTTACAAGAAATCAGATAGACTGTACCCGAACTCATGCAGTCACCGTCTCTACCATTGGGGCAAATAATGCAATTTTGCGTTGCACATAGACGGTCGTATAGGCGGTTACGAACTGGCTGGCGCCTTAGATTATTCGGTGGTATTTCGATTATCGTTACCGAATTCTGTAGACTGGCCCTTCTTAAACAGCGTTTTATAGCTGCACGTACTTCATTTGAAGTAAAGGGCAGTATAAACGGGACCTTGTTGTCGCTAGAGTTATCTTTGGGGTACCTGTGGTTTCCTCTACACCTATCTCGAGCTACGGTTTCGTAGCCATTAAAAATGGCTATTTGCCGTGCCAAGTTCCAGGACTCCTCCCTCTGCTCTCTTCCCGTGCACACGCTGGTAGCTGTTCGATACATGTTTCTCACAAGCACCCTTTTCGTGTGAGAGGGATGAGAGGAGAGGTAATGAACTACGATGTTTTTACTACTTGGCCTTCGATACCACTTCGTAATGTAGCCGTTTTCTGATAGGCTAATTTGCNTGGATTTCTTCTTGCGTTGAACAAATGACCAAGCAGTCATCTATATCTCTACAGTAGAGTAACCGACCGAGGTCGATTACTGGCGCTTCCACCTTAGACATGAATGCAATGGCAAGGCTTGGTGCCAGTCGTTGTCCCATTGCCAGCCCTCTCATTTGTGCGTAATACCTCCCGGACCATCTGAAGATTGAGCAGTTCAGGCACTCCTTTAAGAGTGTCATCAACGGCTGAATCGAGAAGCCGTACATGTTTATTGTTCCTTCGTGTTGTATAAGGAGCTCGCTTACGGCTTGCATAGCGGAGTCATTCGACACGTTCGTGTAGAGGGCAGTGACGTCAAAGGACTCCACCACGTACGCGCTGTTGGGTCGCGCGTTACGTAGACGATCCAGGAACATTTGGGTGTTCGTTAGATGAGCTGGAATGTACTTCAACAGCTGAGTAAGTATTAGGGTTATTAACCACGTTATTCTATCCGTTGGCACGTCCACGCAGCTAATGATAGGTCTAACCTTAAATAACGATGGATCGGTAGACACGAGATCATCGCTGGATACTAACTAATGGGTTTTGATAAGTAAGTACAGGATGGGACATGTTGGTAAGTCGATTTTGAGATGAGAAATAACTGATGGTTTTAACCCGGCCGCTCTTGCCACTTAAGCCATTCGTTGTTTAACTTTCGGTATTAACTTTTAAATTCAGTGTTGATTTGCAACTCTATTAGGTCTAATGCTAAAGTAGCTTTGCGGGAAAAATTCGAAGACCTTTTGAGTAAATCGCATAACACGGCTTCAAGAGCATACAGAAACACCGCCAACGAAGATCAAACGATTCACAGTAAGATAAATAATGTGCAAAGAAATTCAAGGTTGAGCGTGCTAGGAGGCATAACCTTCTCTGATGGTGCGCGCTCTTTATTAGAATTGGGACCGAGTTTCTCACCATCTGAACCCATTTCTAAGGTAACCTTGCGTGGGGTCGCATGTAGTTTACATGAACTTCAAGACAGACTCCGCAAAAAAGCTAGGGATGATGCGCAAAATAGGCGCGAACAACAAAGAGTAGGGGCGACACCAGTACCACCATTTCCTCAACCGTTCTTTAGACAACAAGAGCCCATTAATGAAGTTGATGTTAAATTTCGGATGTTTGCGAATGAAACTCTCAAAGTCCTTAATCACTATCGCGCGAAAAGATACAGCACCAACCTCACTTCAGTGCAAAAACGTGGTATGCGAGAGGTACGAGACCTGATAAGGTTGAAAACCATAAGACTTTCCGTTAGGGATAAGGGTGGAGAGATCGTTGTAATTCTCATCAGTTAGATGTGGAGATAACGAAAAAGCATCTTGAAGATGCTTCCCTTTATCGTCTGTCGTCTGAGAAGGAATTTAAAAGTCAATATCGAAAGTTAAACAACGAATGGCTTAAGTGGCAAGAGCGGCCGGGTTAAAACCATCAGTTATTTCTCATCTCAAAATCGACTTACCAACATGTCCCATCCTGTACTTACTTATCAAAACCCATTAGTTAGTATCCAGCGATGATCTCGTGTCTACCGATCCATCGTTATTTAAGGTTAGACCTATCATTAGCTGCGTGGACGTGCCAACGGATAGAATAACGTGGTTAATAACCCTAATACTTACTCAGCTGTTGAAGTACATTCCAGCTCATCTAACGAACACCCAAATGTTCCTGGATCGTCTACGTAACGCGCGACCCAACAGCGCGTACGTGGTGGAGTCCTTTGACGTCACTGCCCTCTACACGAACGTGTCGAATGACTCCGCTATGCAAGCCGTAAGCGAGCTCCTTATACAACACGAAGGAACAATAAACATGTACGGCTTCTCGATTCAGCCGTTGATGACACTCTTAAAGGAGTGCCTGAACTGCTCAATCTTCAGATGGTCCGGGAGGTATTACGCACAAATGAGAGGGCTGGCAATGGGACAACGACTGGCACCAAGCCTTGCCATTGCATTCATGTCTAAGGTGGAAGCGCCAGTAATCGACCTCGGTCGGTTACTCTACTGTAGAGATATAGATGACTGCTTGGTCATTTGTTCAACGNTTCACTCAAGAGAAACCAAAAGAAAACTGGCTTCCATTTCTGAACGTGCAAATTAGCCTATCAGAAAACGGCTACATTACGAAGTGGTATCGAAGGCCAAGTAGTAAAAACATCGTAGTTCATTACCTCTCCTCTCATCCCTCTCACACGAAAAGGGTGCTTGTGAGAAACATGTATCGAACAGCTACCAGCGTGTGCACGGGAAGAGAGCAGAGGGAGGAGTCCTGGAACTTGGCACGGCAAATAGCCATTTTTAATGGCTACGAAACCGTAGCTCGAGATAGGTGTAGAGGAAACCACAGGTACCCCAAAGATAACTCTAGCGACAACAAGGTCCCGTTTATACTGCCCTTTACTTCAAATGAAGTACGTGCAGCTATAAAACGCTGTTTAAGAAGGGCCAGTCTACAGAATTCGGTAACGATAATCGAAATACCACCGAATAATCTAAGGCGCCAGCCAGTTCGTAACCGCCTATACGACCGTCTATGTGCAACGCAAAATTGCATTATTTGCCCCAATGGTAGAGACGGTGACTGCATGAGTTCGGGTACAGTCTATCTGATTTCTTGTAAAACGTGCGGGGTCGAAAACGTTGGCGAAACGGGTAGACCACTCTGCGTACGTATAAAGGAACAGCTAGCCGGCAAACGTAAGCTAAGTACTCCACTAGGTACGCATAGCACGCAAAAACATAACGGAGAAGATTTTGAAGTAAGTGTTACCATCCTCGCGCAAGAATCGAGAACACAAGCGCGCAAAACTCTAGAGGCATTCTGGATAAATTCCAAGAATCCGAAAATGAACTGCAGGGAGGAATGCCTTGTTATCACGCGTGATATTGGACAGTATATAAACCTGTTATTCTGATGGGAGAGGCACATTACGCTTCCATGTGAATTCTGTGCGGTCGGTCTTCACGCGATATACTCAGTGGAAGACTTATAGAAAGCGGTGAGTGTGCAGGGCTATGCTAAATGTGATTGAAATCTTGGTGTAGGGTTTTCTCTGTTTGGTTATGGATGTGTTTGGCAGAGTGGATTGCTGTCAACTTGACCCCTCCAGGCTCTGAGGAAGACGAAATTCGCCGAAACGTCAGCTTGTGCGTAAATAAAGAAATAAAATAGCACTTCGTGCTTGCTGAACAGAAGTAGAAAGATATATTCAATCAATGCCGAGGTTAATAGAAAGTCGGACTTGGGAGTTGTAATTAGTCTTAATCAACAGTCATATTATTTAAAAAGGATAAAAGTGTAAAGCATTCGGCATTCATCAAACCTTGTGGAATGAGTTGTGCATTCGAGTGCATTCTTAGCTTCGTTGAGGTGTTCGAATGCAGCATTCTTACCACTACAGTGAGTTGGGGTGTTCTAATGACTCATGGCAGTATTCCCAAACAGCGACTTTTTTTAGCATTGGCATAAGGAAACAATATCTTTTCGATTATTAACCTAAAACGAAGTTGGCAAATTTCTAGTCGATTATTCACTTCGCAACGACAAACGACCGTGTGAAACAATTCACTCGAATCAATCCGGCTGTGTAGAAGACGAAGACGTTGAGACGATAGCAGAAGAAAGCATTTT
The DNA here is from genome assembly GCA_900624975.1 of Angiostrongylus costaricensis. Classification (NCBI taxonomy): domain Eukaryota; kingdom Metazoa; phylum Nematoda; class Chromadorea; order Rhabditida; family Metastrongylidae; genus Angiostrongylus; species Angiostrongylus costaricensis. The sequence goes on along the minus strand of UYYA01004547.1, from coordinate 82,448 downwards.
GTCAACCTCGTTTTGGCTTAAGAATTTAAAGAGCTGTCATTTCAGTGCCTGATTTTTTCATTTACCCCCTATTATTTTTTTATGAGAAGCCACTATGTGCAACGCAGGCACAATTATGCCGATTTTGTAAAACATGGCCCTACTGGGCCACTGAGGGTCTTGCTTCGCACCCGTCAACGGCAATGATCTGCGGAGCACAGATCGGCATTGAATCCAGCAGCATAACTCTGACTTTCACTTCAGTGTTTTTTCTATCATTCCAAGGCAAGTGTTAATTTGTTGACTTCGAAAGGATGGAAAGCTATTCTAGCTCAAGAGCGGGAGGTCGAACCGATAACCCAGCTGTGGAGACTCTCTGACGTTCACTACATGCTGCGCGTCATTCATATCACTTTAGAGTTTATCATTTCACCAACTTATAATAGATGATATAATCTAACAATTTCATAACCTTTCAAATCTTACTTCTAGTAAGGTGGAATAGTCGATCTATATCAAGTTCTCTGCGACCTAACGGGAAACACGCGAATTTAAACAGCAGCAGTAGATTCACAGTATAGCAATCTCGCTGAAAGAAAATTTCCTTCAGAAGGGTGGGTATAACTATCTGTTTCATTTCCAAGCTATTCTTGAATGTAAACGCATTGGAAGATGCTGCGCACGCTTTTTCGTTGTATAATTTTCGGATGGAGCTCATTTTCTATCCTTATATATTTTGTCACGTGTTAAAGATTTTCACGATTCCTTGGAAACGATGACGGATTACGGATGACTGATGGTTTTGATGAACTGTTTTGACTGCGAGCAGTGTCCCATTTTCATTTAATCTACAAATTCCTGAAATCGTTCTCTGTGGCATAGAATCGATGGAAACGTGATACTCCTCTTAAGGCTTTCAAATCTCTTTCACCTTAATGGTTGACACTAGTTTTTCTATTCCGGATTTCTGACACTGAAAATCTATCGTCCTCTGGTTTTTTTTGAGCCAACTTCTTAACTTGTACTGTTTTTATTCATTTCTTGGAAAATTTAGGGAAAAGGAAAAGTTTTGGTGAATTTCTGACTGTTTTATGGTTATGTGACCTATCATTTTATTATTTTCCGCTTTTATTTGCACAGATAATCGTGTCGAGACCAATGATAACCGCTGCTGAATTTTCGGATAGAGAGAGTATGCGAGGATTAGAAAACTTGGGAAGTCTTTTGAAAGCACCGTATCCTACCGCTGAAGAAATCATTGATATTTTCTTTAGAAGTCTCTGATCGATCTTCATAACATACAAATAAAATGTAACAGTAGAATTTTAGTGGTGATTCTTAACAAGAGCGAAGCAACTGCCAATGTTACCAGCGCCATCACATCCTCTTGGATGAAATTCTTCCTGAAAAGCCGCATTGCCACATAAAAAGCAGGGCTCGAAAAAAAATTAAGAGCAAGAAAGCTTTGTAATACTAAAAAAAATCAAAAATTTCATTGTTTAGCAATAGAGAAAATGCTGTGCTAGTGTGCTAGTGAGAATCTGTAAGCTTTGCTTTTACTTCAATGGGAACATACACCATGAGTTAAGAAATCCTCGTCTGAAGGTCAACGGTCGCATATGATTTCTACCCAACTCACGCCGTCTACTCTTCCTCCACCTAATATCAGCTTTCCTGCTGCGTTGTCTGTTATTTGTTCTAACTTTAAGGACTGAATTATTTTCTCCTCTTTGCGATCTGTGCTCCAACCTAGTAGTGACTTTATTGGTCGTGTTAAAAATTGGTGGAAGGGACAACATAGGCATCAATAATGGAACGCGTGCTGTTACTAATAATAGTAACAATGGTAATATAATATGAATGCGTCTCTTCTAAGCATATGATGACCAATTATTTTTCTCAATTTCTTTTCTTTTCTTTTTATTTATTATTCGGTGGCCAGCGTAGTGCTTAGTGATGCACAGTCCATCAGGAAGCAAGGTGCTGGTTCGACTCACTCCTAATCTTCTCCTTCAATCAACATGGGAACTCATGAACCCTGCTGTGACCAAGACAGCGAGGAGAATCAACCCGACCGGTATTCTACGACATTCACAAAGAAGACGAAATCCTAAAGCAACAGTTGAAACACCAGGCGAAGCGTTCGAAGACCATTGTGGACGACGAATGAAAGAGAAACGCATGGAATGCAGTTGATGGGATCCTGGGATTTATAGATGTGGTGACCACTCGTGTTCTACTATTATTTTTTTTATCTTGTTTTTAGTAAAAGTTTTAGAAACCATTGGCCTAAATTCTTTCTTGCTTGAGTGACGGTGAGCTTCTTGTAACCACTTCATTTGAAATAATCTGGCCTAGGGTCCAAGTTTTGCGAATATCTTAGCATCGTTGTGATTGTCGTTTATATCATCAAGAAATCTTCCATATTACTAGTAAACTCCAACTGAACCAATGTGTCAACCTTCATTTACCGTCGATTCTCTTTTCCTGGCAGGGTACTTTGTCAAATACAATCATATAAGCAAAACCGAGAACTTGATCTTCGAACTGGCGATAACTTCTTCCGGTGGATTACGTGCTACCTACATACCAACCGACGGGCTTGCTTTGTCTTCCTCTCAGGTAGTTTTTTCACTCTATAGGTGTCATCAGCAATCACTCGCCGACGGGAAGATTTTGAAGACGACAAATCGGCAGTGGACCGTGTTAAGCAGAGGCTTCCGATTCAAGCACCCCAGATGATTTCCAATGATGAGATATTGCTCATAGCACCGATAAAGATTAAAAAAACTGCCTGAGAAAAAGACAAATCAATGCCTTCAGTGGTGTAATGTATTACTCATGGAAAGGGTAATTGTGGATCCGAAGCCCATTGGAGATGCCGAGTTTTGCTCAAGTCTCTGCATCGTTGTGGTAGTATTTCAATCTTAAGCGTTTTCTGATGCTAATTTTTGCCACTTTTTATTTACCGCCTATTCCTGTTTTTAATGGCAGGGTGTGATGTGAAATACAACCACTGCGGCGTTAAGATATTTGCAAAACTGAGGATCGCAGGTGTCTGTGATTGGGATCAAACCCGTTATTACCCTTTCCCGGGCTAAAGCGTTCGCCACCACACCATTCAGGATCTCCGTTTCTCCTTCCTCTCAGCTAATTTTCTATCTACCAGTGCCATCAGCAACCACCCTTTGACGGGACTGATCTGGTGAGCACAAATCGGAGTTGAATCCAGTTAAGCTGAGGCTGTAGAAGGAATCATAATACTAACTTTTTAATCTCCACGACCGACTTTCTATTAACCTCGGCATTGATCGAATAACTTTTTATTTACTGGCTGTTATTATTTTTCACGGCAGGGCATGATGTGAAGTACAACCACAGTGATGCTAAGATATTTGTAAAACTTGGATCCCATGTCAGATTTGAATCCTCCATTACCCTTTCCGGGGGTTCACATTTGTAACGTTATTTAACGTTGTTTTTTAAAATGTTCCCAGACATGTTTGGTACCAATTTGCGGATCCCTAAGGCATGAGGAGGTGGGTTTAGCCGGGGCGTGGGATTGTAGCAAGAACAACGTGTGTTTAGCAAGCCACCTGTGACCGCTCCGCTACACGCTCACAATTACTTTTGTTATCTCTTGTTTCTGTGACCACTTTTTATAAAGTATTTACTGCCATTGCCGTTATTATGTTCTTTCGTTAATGCCTATTATTACTATTATTATTATTATTATTATTATTATTATTATTATTATTATTATTATTATTATTATTATTACTATTATTATCGTCATTGTAGTTTTTCCTTGTTTTTTTTTCATACAAGACCAATTTTTTCTTAAGTCATCATAACTTCTGTTGATTGTTTGTCATCAGTTCTTGTTTTTCTTTCCATCAATTACATATAATATTTGTTGCGACTGTTATTACTACAATCATTACTGCATCATCGCGCACGGTTTTTTGTTCGACGTCTATCTCCAGGCTAAATAAGTCCTTTCTCATGGATTGTCTCTGGATATGCTGTATGCTTAACTTACGCAGAAAAATCTAATCCCAGCTAAAGTGCTATGCCCAAGTCAAGCGGAAGAGTCAAGAAACTCTTGGAATTGTGAACCGTGCTTACCAATACACTTTATATTGTTTTTCATTCGTGCCTGGAATTTGCCCATGGGTTCTGTTGGTGCTAGAAGATATTCGTCCTCTTTATGGATGTCGTTAAATACTGGTCGAGACGAATCTCCCTGGAAACACGACATAACTTTAAAACAGCGTTTCTAAGTCCTCATCACATGAAAAGTTCTCGATCTTTGTGGATGGGATGAAATGCTTTCCAGACAAGTCTGAAGTTAATCTGTCTACCTTGGAAGAATGTCAGGAGTGCTTGATTTGGAGCATGATCTATCCAGGAACAAACGGTAGTGTGTGTATTTTAGCACACTGTCTTCAATAATTGTACCTTCTGCATCCATTTAGCTTCGTTTGCAGTGAAATGCTATAGATCTCATACTTTACTGTTGACTCGAGGTTTTGTACATAATTCGCCTTGTTTGTTTCAAGGTCTCTTCCTGAACAAGAATGAAGCTTCGGATATTTTATGTGTAGGGGTGAGAAACTTCTCAAATAAGGTTAATGGGAACATCGTTAGTCCACAAAGACGCCATCACAAAAGTTCAGAGCGGCGTTTCTCAAGCTGATAATCCCACATAATTACTCCGGAGTTTTTTTTTTTTATCTTTATTGGTAATTGTCAATCACAGATGCAAATGGTAACACACGGATGTGCAGATGGTGACCGGCAGTTGTTTTTCCGTCTTTACTTGGTGAGCAGACCCAGCGTTGTTATTACACTATTTAATCAGAATTGGCACGCAATTTTCTCAGTCAAACATTTTCATAAGCCAAGGAGAAAAACTAGATATCTATTTCATTCGCATAGAAGACAGCTTCTTCTAAACAGTCAGCGTTTTGTTCTTTGTAAGTATTTCAATTATTATTCGAGATCAGCCGGTCGGACTCTTACATGGGTAACGTATGTGTCTGGGTCAGAAGAGCGGCCTAAGGAATGAGGGGAATCCACAATTGACCACAAGGCATTCCTCCATACGGGTTATTTTTGGGCTTTTGGAATTCGCTGTTTTCGTTTTTTTTTAACAACATCATCTGAGAGTAGCCTGAAGAGAAACTCTTGATATTTACTTTTCCGATTCAACGGTTTTTCTTTCTTCGAAGGAGAATAGTCTGCAATGGAACCACAATATAAAAAACCTAAGATGCCATTCTAAAGTTGACCATCGTTGAAAATACTGGGATGTCATATTATTAAAAGGATTAATGTCGTCCAGTTACGAATGAGAATTTGTACGACTTCATTTTAACAACAGGATAATCAACTGCTCCACTAACAGAGTTTTTCTTAAAGCTCATTTAACAACAATACTATCAGTGAGAGGTATGAGTGTGCTTACACGTATTGAGCATGACTGATTAGGTTTTTTTTTATAAAAAGTATTTCAAACAATTGAAGTCAGCGGAACGCAAACCTAGTAGTTAGCTACTAACTAAACGAAATGAGGACGAAATCCTACCTGAGAAGTTAACGTAACTCTACAGAGACATCGTTTGGAATCGTATTAACTCCGTGCATACCAACATAACACTCACGTTGATAAACGGTTTTCAAGGATCCTTTCAAGATGAGTAAAGGTGAGCACTTGATCGCGATGAGAAATCATTTCATGTCGCAGTTTTTCTTGATCAAGCAGAAGTTTCGTTACGTAGAGGAAAATGAAATCCTTGAAAACAACGTGAACGAATTGAATGACATTCACCTGTGAATCACTACGTTTTGATAAAATGGCGAAGATGATCCTTGGCAAAATGTCGTAGAAATGGCTTCGAGCGTGAAACTGTTAACAAACTCCGGTTCACAGAGTGTATAAAGGTCCATGATGGTCCACTCATTGGTGCAAAAATGCAGTGATAACATCCATCATTTTTTAGTGGCTCAAGCTAAATATCATTGAGAACTACTTTACCTGAGTCTTGTTTGGCTTTTATCACTGATTGTGCCTTCATTCTTATAATTTCTATTTGACTTGTTAATATTTTGTTAATTGAAGAGTTTTCTGTTTCGTAAAAATCTCGTGGAATTCGGAAGGCGGTTTACATCACGCTATTAGATTTCGTTCAGGAAGATGGTGATTCATTGTAATGATCTTTTTCTTATAGTGGTTTCCGAATAAGAATGCTGTATTTTTGACTTTTCCACTTTTTATCTCATTGTATGATGTAAATGCAAAGTGAAGTTAAAATGTAGGAGCACCAATCGTCGTGGGGAAGCGACAAACCATTTAGGCATAAGAAAAGAGGGATGAAAACAGCATTTGACGTTGAGTATTGGAATCAGAATTGAGAAACCCTTGAACTGTTTCAGAACTCGGAAATCTGCGAATTTCGCTGAAGTGCTTCGCTGTTTAATAAACTTTAAGTTTTTCCTACTTTTGAGCAAATCCGTGCTCACAAATGCGATCACATTCAAGGCAGTGGTGCCGAAATTCTCGAAATCTAGTATTTTTCTCCTTCTTACGCCTCATGTAACCCTACATCTATTCTAATTTTCATATTTTTCGCCCAATAGCACTTAAGTTTATTCACCTACGGCTTACAGGAACTTTTATTAATGCCCATAACTTGAGAAACAAATTGATCCGCTTGGGAGCTCGTTGCGTTCACTATGATTTCATTATACAACACATTATATTCAAGTCATAGTGACAATTTTTATTTTGTTGTTCTTTCAGAAATCTCAGAAAATTTTCGGCAACCGTTGGATTGCCAAGCAGCTTTTCCGTCGATGAGAGAATTACAGTAACTTTAGTGAAACCTCTGGAAAATTCAAACAATAGATCTAGCATCTTTCATAGTTAAACTAAAATGAGATTTAAATTGAACTGGTTGAATTGAGATTGATCGCTTTTTAAATGAAATGAGATCGCTACCAAAAACTTTTATCCGACCAAAATTTCGATGTCTTCTTCAGAGCCGAACTGATTCGAGGCGATTGTCTACAGCCATTTACCCTTCCGATGTCTCTTTGTTATCTCATCAAGTGAAATTCAGTAGTCTCGCTCGATTAAAGTATCATCGCTCGATGGTGTGCTTTTATAAAGGGCGGTCGTTGGCCGATTATCTACTGGTGTTGATTCATTTTCATGACGACAAAAAAATATGGTACCTAGACTTAATTTCTGCAATTTTAAGAAAAGAGATTTTTTCTAGCCTTGTTATCCAATAATTCCTGTACTTACTAGTGTCATCTATAAACGAAAGACTGCTAGATTCTCAGGTGAGAACAATGAATGAGAATATTTAAACGTTGAATTTCATACAAGAAATAAATCCTACATGCTCAAAAGAGAACTAGGTAGTAATCGTTTTCTACCCCATTTTTAGGAGATGCTTGTAATCATGTTTGCATTTTTATTTGCCGACTTCGAAAGAGGTTTTGACGTCATTTTTTGTTTTTTTACATTTTTTTGAGTGCATTTTTTTACATTTCTGTAGCTAAGCTAGTTGTGCATTCGCTAATATGGGAGCGCAAGGGTAGTAGGTCAGCCAGAGGTGGTATGGGAACATTTTCGTACGGTTATACTAAATATCTAGGGAAAGGGATTTGTCTCGGCCGCTGCAAAGTCTTCAAAACGGACTAGAGTTTTCGAAACTTTTAAAATCGCACAACCTTAACCTTAAATGAGTTTTTGAGTCCCATTATCTGAAATGCTACGTGGTCATCCAATATGCTGCAACCTAACTTATTAGTCATATCTGTGGTTAACATTCCCTAGTCGCTACTTTAAAAATGTATTTTACACGTCTTAGATTAGCAGTGGACAATTCTCGATGGGTAGTCTCAAGGACGAAAACTAGAAAAAAGAGTGAAGTGGAGCGGATATCAAGAGGACAGAAAAGTTTTTGAGAGAAACTACCCATTAGGAGGATGGATGTGTCCATCCGGACGTGTTTATTTCAAACATCTTTTGTTATTTTTACTTAGAATATGAAAGCATCAGTTAAGCACTTGTTGAATTTTATTGCTTCCACCAATGGGGTTTTATCATCACACAATTTAGTGCTTAGATTTTTGCAATTCTATGTTCTAAGAAACGGTAGGCCTTTTAAAAGTCGTAGTGTCTGTTAACATCACATTCTACGTCTGCTTTAGAATTCAACGATTTTACCATTAGCAGCATCATATTTCGTTTATCAGTATCATCATTATACTTTCCCTGATATTTGTACCTATTTAATCCATACAACTATGAGCGGCTCAAAGCCACGCTGGTCTAGCAGAACCTATAATCGTTTGGTACTTTGTAAATTGCTACCGCTCTTCCTTGGGATGAAATCTCTGCAAACCATGAAAGCTGATGGCGATTGTCTGTCTTGAACGCTTGAAAGCGCTATAGCCCAGATATCCTGAGTTTCCCGCTAGAATTCAGTCCTATCAGCACTCAACACCATTCGCAATTGCGAATGAAACTCACAATCAGCAGCTAAAGGCACAGCAAAATCCGAAGACCATCGTAGATAAAGGATTTAGTAACAGAATTTAATCAAACGAATGCTGGGGATTCACATAATCTGTGATGACGGTTCGTGTATAAAATATAATCTATGCTTCTTCATAGGCAGATATGTGACCAGCTCATAACGAAGGCACACCGTTTAATGGAGCCCTAATACAAGGAGTTTTTCGTCGGCTATGGACTTCCTGATTTTTCGACAGTAGAAAATCATTTTTTCGAAAACTTAGAGTAACTTAGGGAATATGGAGATGACAGGATTGTATCGGAAGCTCTCATCTATAGTACTATAAGTACGAATGCTATGTATGCTACTCTTTGCTATGTGTTTCTATGGCCCATTGTGCAGTTAGAGCGTTATGAGCACTTGGAAGTATTTTACCCCTTTTGTCAATCTATTTCAGTGTTTTTTATATCCGTGCATTCCGTACAATGACCCCAGTGATTAAAAGGAGACAACAGCCAAATCGGTTAAATTTTAGTCAAACAACTGGCCAGTGACCCTTTTCAAGGAAAGGTCTTTTGTAAGTCATTAACTGTGGAGAATGGCTTTTCTAATCTCATTCTTATTGCTTTAAGCTGCCCCGGATTAACGGTGGAATGAATATGCACAGTGCGGCGAAAAAAATCCATCGCGTTGAACTGGAAATGTGCACAATATTGTGCACACTGGACACTATGGGTTAGCAGAAATCTGGTAGTTGTTGAAGTACAATGAGATAGCACATGATGATTTAAACGCCTGCTATGAGATAATGTGAAGATACAGAAGAGAAGCCGCTGTATGCTAGATAAATTCCGAGGTTGGCTCTTCGTTCGGAACCATTGTTAAGAACATCTGTAATAAAAGCCAAATTCAACATTTCTCCACTTTTTATCAAGCACTTTCAAATAAAGGGTAACGACAGAACAGTCAGAAGAAGGAAGGCATGTATCTAATTGTAGGGCAGTAGGTATCGGTTCGGAATTCTACCACTTTTTTCCCCTAATAAATTTCAAGAACGATTGCCAGGAATATATTTAATAGCAAAAAAAGAGGCGAAAACGACGTCCCGGAACCTTGTGATTCTCGGGGAGCCGCCTTGCTTCTGCATTGCCTCTTCAGTTTTCTTCTGAGTGCTCAGTCTGTTCTGTTTGCAAAATGTGTATTGGTAAAAGGTTGAAGTTATAGCGAACAAGAAGTTGGCAAAAGGGAACCTCTAAAGGTCAGCGATCTTTTACAATTGGCTGATACAATTGAGGAAATTTGAAGCACTGATTTTGAAAATCATCTTTCATTTGCCCTCACGACCATGAACGACCACTAATATTTTATTCGTTTTATGAGATTTCACGAGGTTATTTTACAAACTTTGTTCGACTAACGTTTCGACGTCTTTGTCTTCTTCAGAGTCGATGGTCCGAGTCGATGACTTGCAGACTTCGTTCGCCCTCACGTTGTGGGTCATCCTGCTAGTTTCGAATCGAATATTCTTCAGTCAGAGTATATCAGAGCACTGCTCGAATAAAGTAACTTATATGGCAGTTCTGTTTTATACAGGACGGCTGTTTGACTGATTATCCAGTTGGACCCCATCGCGGTTTTAATGACGGCGAAAGCGTCGAAAAGTTAGCCGAATAAAAGTTTTGTAAAAATTTCCTGTTTACTTAGAAATACGACAAGATATTATAGAATGCAATAGCTTTTTGAGAACACACAAACATTTATCAGATATGCATATTTGACAGAGAAATGATGAAGTACTTAGCTTCCTTAGTTTTTTTCATCTTCACCTTCTTCTTTCTTTCTCCTTTATCACACTGTCTCACATTTAAAAGGATACAGCGTTCGCACTGATCAATACACGAGATATTCGATATTCATTCGACCCTAGTTGCAGGATTTGTGGAAAATAACACGAAGGAGGAACTAAATAGAAGAAGAGAAGAAGGAGATCAGCTTGGACCGCATTAGGACCTCTGAAACAAGCCACGGACCAACTGAAGGATCCGAAAATCCGCGCTCACCTTTTCTATTCATTTTCTATTCTATTCATTCATTCTATTTTTCTATTCAACGGTCCTTACAGCCTTAACTCTTTTATTTACTGCCTTTTTCTTCTTAATGGCAGGTTATGTTGCGAAATATAACTCGTATGAAATGCTGAGATATTTGCAAAACTCCGGACCACAGGTGTATGCAGTGGAGAACGAACACGCGCTGTTGTCCTTACCGGGGAGCAGTGCACTTCACCACTACACTATCCGGGACCCAGGACAACAGCGCGTGTTCGTTCTCCACTGCATACACCTGTGGTCCGGAGTTTTGCAAATATCTCAGCATTTCATACGGGTCCTTACAGCCTTAACCCTTTTATTTACTGCCTTTTTCTTTTAATTGGCAGGGTATGTTGCAAAATATAACTCGTGTACAATGCTGAGATATTTGCAAAACTCCAGACCGCAGGTCCTAAGCCTCAGCTTAACTGGGTTCAATGCCGATTTGGGCTCCCCAGATCAATCTCNCTCACCTTTTCTATTCATTTTCTATTCTATTCATTCATTCTATTTTTCTATTCAACGGTCCTTACAGCCTTAACTCTTTTATTTACTGCCTTTTTCTTCTTAATGGCAGGTTATGTTGCGAAATATAACTCGTATGAAATGCTGAGATATTTGCAAAACTCCAGACCGCAGGTCCTAAGCCTCAGCTTAACTGGGTTCAATGCCGATTTGGGCTCCCCAGATCAATCTCGTTGACGGGTGATTGCTGATGGAAAAAGATCGATAGAACTAGCTGAGAGACAGGGAAAACGAAGGACCAGGATGGTGTGGTGGTGAAGTGCGCTACTCCCCGGTAAGGACAATAACGCGTTCGTTCCCTACCGCATACACCTGCGGTCCGGAGTTTTGCAAATATCTCAGCATTATATACGGGTCCTTACAGCACTCTGTTATGCTGTAGAGACGTAGGCTGACACTTCAACCACGTCAAGAATGCTTCGAACTACTCAAGGTGAGCGCTTGAGCGATGTCTTCTGAAATATAACCGGCACTATCGATATCTAGCCGGAATGCGAAACCTCTTCGAAATCTGTCACATCTTCGAGATCCACGAGAGTATACATCTATAGCAAAACATAGATGGCCAGATCACATAATGAGAAGAACAAACAACAGATGGACGAAAAGAACTGTAGAGTGGACTCCAAGAGAACGCAAACGTCTCCTTGGACGACCACCTACAAGTTGGACGGACGTGTTCGTTTATAAAGCTAATCAGCTGTACCTGCAACTGCAGTTATTTCATAGATCACGGTATGAGACTCGCACGCGATACCATGTTCGAACAAGACCACCACCGTGGGCCATGATTGCTAGGGAAAGAAACGAATGACATATGTGCTGGGGCCCGCACAACTTGTGAGGACGGACTATCCAAGTATCCAAGCAACCAAGTATCCTAGTTGCAGGGTGGTGGAGGTGACTAAATACATACCTGGCCTGCACAGTGAATTGCGGTGAGCCATACTGGTATCGTTAAATGGACTTTAGAGGAACTCCTTTCTCCATTTTCTTCTCACTCTTTTGTTTTTCTCTCTTTTATCATAGCGTTCCCATCGCTCCATTTTGAAAACAACAGCAGTACTTGCATTTTGATTGCACTGTTTTCATATGCACCTATTTCCTTTTTATGCGACAAAAACATTCTTTACACCAAACTAAAAAAACATACCTCTTCCATGCAGCTTTCGAACCTTTTGCAGTCAGTCGGTGCTTTCACAGTGAAGCACATTTGTTGATTGGACATGTATTTCTAATTATAAAACTAGAAAATTGTTGAAAGTTGCTGTGTATAGGAACGTTTTTCTCGGTTTGGTATTTATAATGAAGTAACGTAGGCACATGTAACGCGGTGGTTTATGGTGTTCTGCAATCCGCAAATGGTTAGCGACCTCGTCCCTGAGCTAACCAAGCCTTTCATTTTTCCGGACAAGTTAGTTCTAGTCTATTGGTATGAAATGTTTGACATTAGCAGGCTACTGTAGGTCATCGTATAAAGTAAGTACACATGTTACCTCCTTTATGATGTTAGGAATGAGGTCGAATGCGAAGCGTAACCCTTGGAGATTGGTTAACGCCAGGTGCTCTTTACTTTTTAATTAAGCACTAAGAAAGATTAGTGCCAAAATAGTAAAAACTTTTTGTTGAGCTTATTTTGGGAAAGTCTAACACTTTGCCGAGGTCAGGCTCTCGTAAACTATTTTAGTTCTATTATTTATAGCTATGTAGAGGTAACGGGTGCAGTGAAGCAACAGCGTTGTAGGAATCATTGCTATATTTCTATTCTATATTGTAGAACCTTCATCGCTTAGAATAATACCGCAAAGTGCTCTATACAAAAATAAATCGAAGTGAATCCATTCATGCGGTTACAAATAGCTGGTGTTAGAGTGCAACTGGTAATATTATTACCTCGACTGTGGAAACGTATGTTTTATGGATACTCAAATTTGCTTGACTACAAATCAATCCGGAAAATTGTTTCAAGGAGCTGTATTCCTATTTGTTCGTAGTTTCCACAGAGCTTCTGACTATGAAGATCCATTTTTAAGCTGGTACTCACTTTTTCAGAAGTCCATGCGATTTTTCTCTACCGTACTCTGGGATCTTTTTGTTGAACGGAATATCTGACTGGTGTAGGCGGTGATGGCAGGATTCCCACGTCTTCAATAGCGGCTGTTTTCTTCGTTCGTTGTGCATTCAGCTCTCATTTTGATGGCCAGCAAAAATTCAAATTATGTGAATCTTTTATCACATTCAATGTGCCTTGCTACGGTAGTTCTCGTCATCTTTCGTAGAATAGTAACGAGTGGCACGGATTCTAAAGAGTTGTGTGCTGTTTTTGCTTTACTACGTTTTTACTGTCTTTGTAAATTCCTTACGCTTCTTGTCTTTTTCTGTTAAACACTGAGGCTAATTCACTCATTTAGTTGACTTCTCGACCCAAATATACGCAGTTAGCGCGTTCATAGCAGTGCTCGTTTAATTGAAAACTGATATTATGATGGATTATAGATAGAGACAATGAAGTCTTTAAGATTCATCTGATACTGCTTTTTCCACAAGAGTCTTCGGAATCGGCTATCGTTCATTCGGCCTCGCTAATTCTTGATGAGTTTATAACAAAAGCGTTTTCAACAAAACGACGATGGTAGCTGCCTACCATCAAGATTCACTCCAAGTTATCCTAGTTCAGTTCTCTTAAGGTGTTCTCGAGAACAGTTCTGAATACTTTTGATTAGGTGTCGTTTCCGAAACTTATTTTTTGCGCCGACGACAATGTAGTGTTGTTCTGCTTGAGAAGTTGTTCATCTTATGATGAATCTTCGTACACCAAGGATATGTTGAGCGTAGTGCTTTAGTGATCTCTTTTATCTCAGTAAGAGACACGTCAAGTCTTTTTTGACAACAGTGCAAAAAGCGTGTACTCTAGCAATGCTTTAAGGAATCTCTTTATCCTATGTCCATTGTTTATCGTGTGGAACTTTTTCGAATCTCCATTTACCGGAATGAATCTGTCAGCCGTTTTTCGTTCACTGTTTTATCAATAATGCTGACGACCACTCGAGCTAAGGGCTTTTAGTTTACTGACTACAAGTCGTTTGGTTGCCAATGTGAGTCCCCCTTTTTATTCAAGTACGTTCTTCAATTTTTTGGGATCTACTGCGGCTTGGACCGGGCACTGTACAGTTTTTTTTACCAATGAAGGTAAGGGTGAGTAGCGCAGTGCTAGGTGTGCCGTTCATCACGAGCACAGTTCGACGCTGCCCCAGGCTCACCAAGACTCTAGTTCTTCCAGGATTGGAAATTTGGTACCACATTTTTCTGGGGTCCCCCAACTGTGCAATCTAATGAGGAATGCTTTACCCAGCTATTTCAGGGCTCATTAGAGACACTAGAGTAGACTGAACCAGCATTAAACGACATTAATGAATTAGGCGGCAATACTCAAGCAACAGCTGAAGCCACACGAAAAAAGTTCGAAGCATTGGTAGGTTGTGGATGCGAGAAAAACGAAACGAATGTAAGGACTGCATTTATCTTCACCGTATATTTGAAAACTGCTCGTGTAAAATAAAATAATAAAATTAAATTTGTCAATAACATAGAACGTCGAACATCGGAAGAAAGAGTTGGGATGACATGTTCCCCTTCCTTCGTATAATATCGACGTAGATGGTCACTGTTGTCGAGGATATTCAAATAGAACATGTGGTTGATTTTCTTCATTTCCTTTGTGGATGGACTGACCACTCAATCTAAGCTTCGAAAGACGAATTTCTTCGCTGTGTGACTCTTGGCCAGAATGTTGCTGTTACTCTTGTCAAACTCGGCAGAGCTTTGAAAGGGAAGCAAACGTTGGAAAACTAACTCAGTTATTTCTTAATCCTTTTATTTACTGCCTTTTTCTTTTTAATGGAAGGGTATGTTGCGAAATATAACTCGCATATAATGCTGGGGTATTTGCAAAACTCCGGACCGAAGGTGTATGCGGTGGGGAACGAACGCGCGCTGTTGTCCTTTCCGAGGAGTAGCACACTTCACCACCACACCACCCGGGTCCTTCGTTTTGCCTGTTTCTCAGCTAGTTCTATCGATCAATCCCGTTGACGGGAATGGCAAAAAGATCGATAAAACTAGCTGAGAGATAGGCAAAACGAAGGACCCGGATGGTGTGGTGGTGAAGTGCGCTACTCCCCGGAAAGGACAATAGCGCGCGTTCGTTCCCCACCGCATACACCTGCGGTCCGGAGTGTTGCAAATATCTCAGCATTACATATCAGTTATTTCTGTACGAAGATATTTTTTTGTGGATTTCAAACTGTCGGCACTACCGTAAAAGTGTTGGATAGGTTGGTTAAGCAAGTAAATAAATGACAGCATCTTTCCAGCCAGTTGACTAAGTGGATAAAACAAAAAACAAACAAAAATCGCTTTTGGAATTGCAAGTACCCACTAGTGGGCATGGTCATCATAAAAGACCATTAGACTAAGTCATGGTCATTCTAACCATATTTGTCACATTCAATTTGAGATCTTGATATTGCTTGCGTGGCTCATACGTAGTTTACTGGTCCTACCCAAAGCAAATGACGAGCTCATTTGTTGAAGGAGACACCGAACCATTTCTTATTTGGTTCTCAGTCACCTCATTTCAGGCTTTTTACTTTATCGAAGTGCGAGATGCAATCATACATATATACCCTCGTCCGCTCTTCCGTGAATATGTTTGCTTACATATAGAAAATATATGTCAGTTCGGCTCAATGGACGCATACAACCCATACCATGGATTCACCCAGTTCTCATTGCAGATGTAAAGTTTTTTTTGCTTTCCGTTTAACATTTCGTTCGCTAGTTGGAGATGTAGTACTGCGACTAACTAGCTGGTATGTGATCTTTCATTGAATGAGGAGGTGGGGTTAGAATAGGTGATGAAGACTTGGAAGAGCAGTTTTATACAGAAAGAATGTTCAACAATTGCTATCCAATATGATCCGCTTTTTTCCCGAGCGGTACTTCCTCTACTGAATTCGACTCGGTGCGACAACGAACACCAATGTCGCGACGGCGACCAGCTGCGGAGCATCGGCTCGGATTAACGCTACTCTTAAGATGGCGAGGGCCCTGAAATGCCTGCCAAATAAATCCTTTTTTATATCCTAAATACCTCTTATTTTTTTCCACCAATTTCGTGTTAGCTTAATAATTCAGGAAAGTGTTGTCTCTAGTATTGCCACATCTTTATTTCGCTGTAGTTTCTTCTGAAATTTTTCTACGAAATGAGTGTTTGATTCTTCTGCTAACTTTTTGAAGAGAATAACCAAAAAGCCTATGGTACTTTCATTAAACGACATCTTTTCCTGTCACTTTAATGGTGGATTGAATGAATTTTACACTCAAAGTAGATAATCCAGAAAATGACATTGTTGAAAAATTCAAAAACTCTATTGGAAAATAAGACATTGATTTGCAGTATCGCTGACGAGTTTTCCGAAAAACTACTTCTCAGCGAAAAAGTGTGCTGTGGCCATGGTCCACGCTGTATTTAATGACGAAGTCATGTTTCTGCAGCTAATACTTACTTATTAATCTTCGCGGTGACATGTTATCACATTACCTGGTATTGCTGTAGATTTAGTGATGTTCTACACAATCACAGACGTAACCGCCTCTTATGTTTGGAAAGCAGCTCTATGCTCGAAGAAGCTATCTCATTGTAAGTCTATCATTGTTGATCAGATATGGTATTCTTCGGTGTTTATCCAACACAAGATATGTATCCTAAGGAACTGTTTGGCTCATTTACAAGCTTCTGCATTGCCTTAATTTTGACTATGTTTTCAATTCGCCAGACCGACTCCCAAGTCCTCCATGTATTACTCTGTGCGCTGCTATCCATCAACTAATTGGAACACTTACAACGAATAAACGGCTCTGAAGAAGGCGAAACCGTCGAAACGTTAGCTATTGTATTCTAATAAATTCTATGATAACAACCTCGTGTCTGTTTATTGAAGAGGAACATCGAATTATGTTTTCAATTCCTCTTCAGAGTCGTTGATCAGAGTCCACCGTCTGCAGTGGTTCGTTTTCGGTGTGTGGTTTTTAGTAGTGTCGAGTCGAAACTTCTGTAGTAGAGCACCGCTCGAGTAGCTGCTGAGATTCGATTCGACACGACTAAGGACCCACATCGAAAATTTGGATGGCTATAGATTATTGACTCGAATCGACGGCTTTGAAAAAGACGAAGACGTCGAAATGTTATCCGGCTAAAAATCTCATAACAGCCTTGTCTAAGCTGAACAATCCTAAAGGCTACTAATTATTTCGGTCGAGGTTAAATAGTGGTAGATTTTCGAGAGCATCGGTTCTCATCGAAATTTTTAGTTTTTCTGCAGTTTCGTTTGCAAAAATTCCAAGGAAATTCTTACTATACTTTATTTATAGATGTCCGGTATTGTAAAATGACAAGCAGCCCTGCCGTCGCTAGCGTTTTGGAATAATTGAATTGTACTGCAAAGAGATTTCATCGAGTTTTTTTTGTCACGGGCAGATGTTGAACTTACAGTACCTCATAATATTGTAGAGCAAAGCTTTAAAATCATATTTGACTTAACCACTTTATAACAAATCAGTATAAAAAAAAACAAAGCGATTCGCCATTGTGATCAACCTTTGCGAAATGTGTACTGCGTTCGACGTCACCGAGCTTTGCAGAGGTGAATGAGTGCATATCTGGCCTAGACAATGAGTTGCGGTGGCATATCGAGGCATCAAATCATTGTTTTTATCCTCTGAGACAAGTATGGAACAAATTTATCGACACTAGTGATATTAATTACTTGGTTTGCCTGGGATAGCCCGTATAATTGTGAGCTTATTGTGGGGCGTCTTTCTCAAGTGCTCGACGGAAGGTTCTTTTAAAAATTGAAAACTGTTTCCCATTCCGACCTTTCCACCACCTTTTTTGTCACTATTATAAAAAGTGCTTAAACATTTGAACTAAAAATGTAGTCAGTGCAAGGTAATAGTTCGCATAACACTACTAATGAATGATGCGATAATGTTCGATAGCCTATTTATGGCTCCCATCCCCGTCTTCACAAATAGTTGCACTCCCTCTACCTCGATTTTTGGTTTCAAAGTATTGCAAACGTCGCATAAGGAGCTAACCGGATCAATCTGTGAATTCAGTAGTGGCTCATTCATCCTAATCGTTGAGACGTCAGATGATGCTTGAGGATAGTTTTCCTTGGAATCGTCTTGGTATAGCCCTGCTAATGCGGTCTCAGTTCTGCAAAACAGACAGCGGCGGGCTCTTGTGGATCGGAAAAAGAGTTGCTGCCTTTTTATCGGAGCTCTTTTACGACATCGATAATTTTTATTGTTAGCTAAATAAGTTCAACGCTTTAATGAGCAAAATTCAGATTATAAATGTACCTTTGAGGAATTTTCCATGTCAACAATAACCAGCTGTAACTACGATGGTTTTCATCAGGGTTAAACACGTTATCGGCTTTGTAGGTAAGTCAACGGTTGAAGTACTGCTCTTTTAACATTGACACTTGCCTAGCTTTTAGAAAACATCCAACCCATTCATTCCCAACCCACCCAGATCTTGTTGTATTGTCTACCTGATGCGCGTTCTGCTTGATGGAGTGCTTAGACACTACCGCCCTTTGTATAAACCTGTCGAATGACACCGCTATTTAAGCCATCTTGGGACTCCTTATGCAATATGTAGAAACAATAAACATGTACGGTTTCACGATTCAGCAGTTGATCGTCTTCATAAAGGAATGCCTGAACCGCTCAATCATAGACGGAAAGAGTGCTTCTAAGAAACCTTTTTCCAGCAGTCATCAGTGTGTGCACAGAAAGAGAGTAGATGGAAGATTCTCTGAAATTCGCTATGCAGAGAGCCATTTTCAATGGCTTACTGGCGAGAATAAGGTCCCGTTTATCCTGCGCTGTATTTCCAACGAAATAAATACAGCTATAAAACGTTTTAAAAGGGTTGCTCTAGAAAATTCGGTAACAGTTATTGAAATTCGTAAAGAGAGCAGAGACGAGTTCGTTGGTGAAATGGTTAAACCACTTCGCATCAGTAAAAAATAAAACCTATTCGGTAAACTTGAAGTTGAGCCAAATTTCTCACTCTTCGCGCGGAAGACACAGAGGCATAATGAAGAAAATTTTGAAGTATAGGTCATCATCCTCACGCGGGAATCTAAAACTCCAGTGCGTAGCACCCTTCAAGAATTCTGGATAATTTCCACGGACCCCAAATTGAACCGCAAGGGAGAATGCCTCGTTATTACGCATGACCTCACAGTATCTCAGATTGATATCTTAACGTGAGAGAGGCACATTAAAGATCCATGCCAACTTTGTGCGGTTGTCTCTACTTGAGACACTCAGTAGAAGACTCATAGAAAAAGTTAGTATGTGAAGAAGCTGTTTTGTTTCGAATGAGATTGGAATTCAGGCTTCATGGTTTTTTTATTGAAGCTGTGGAGATATTCAGACAACTACGCTGCAGTTAATATGACCTTTCTAGTCCTAAGTAGGCCGGGTGCACCGAAACGAGTTCTACTATCACTAAATAATGTAACGATAATCTCACCTGTGCTTATCAAGAAAACTGCGATTTATTTTATATTTATGTAAAGCAGTGCACGAAATCCTCTCAACGGTTGACCGACTCATCGTGGCTGGGAAGTGTTCCTGGGTGTCGTTTTGCGACGTACAGCGGGAGGATTCTTCACCCCAGCAGGGTCTCCCAAGCTGAGAAAGAGTCCGGCCTTTCCGTTAGGAAACGGAGCTAAGAGTAAATCAATACCAGGATCCACCACCGTCCTGATATCAAACTAGTCGTATAATGGCAAATCTCTCTCTGATCCACAAGGGCCGCGACTGGATGTAGTGGTGACGACCTGAGGCAGACTTTGGCCAGGATCTCGTGACTCCAGCGAACCACAATGGCTTAACCAGCAAGTCTCCGAAAAATGGTGATTATGCTGCGGCCCGCAAAACTAGTGAGGACATGCCGTTCAAGTACCAAGTACCAAGTAAATAGTGCACGAAATATTTGCTCATATAGCTGATGAAAATGAATGAAACTAACGTTAGAACTCATATGACATTTGAGAGCGAGATTTCAAAGTACCTAGGAATGATCACCTCGTTGCATCCACATCTACATTCGCACTGTAGGAAGCAATCAAAATTTATGGCTTTCTCAGCATCGGAGGGCCATGCATAAAAGATTTTTTAGAGCCGGTTATGTTGAAACTTACGATTACCGTCAATAAAATGACGACATTCTTCTTCTACCTATACTTAACAAAACTGCTGCTGGTCTTGCTTTTTTGCAGAACGTACCTAAACATTTAAAGATGCTTATTGAAAGAATTATGCCTTCTTCTTATATCTCCTTTGATTTCTTAAGTTGTTACTCTGTTAACACAAATGTAAATGGCGTTAAGTGGCTCGTGTTGGTGAAATAAACGTACTTCCTTTAAATCTTGAGCACATACCATTTTTCTTCGGTTCAGTCAACTTTCACCACTACGAGTTCATTACTTTATGTGTTTCTTAGATTGAGAAGGTTATTTACCATAATACACTTACTTACATGAACCATCCTCACATCTCGTTCTGGTCCTAGAACTTCCATCCATTTCGTTCTTTTTCAACCGTTCTCCGTAGAAGTAGTTGGGTTCGAAGGTGCATTCGAATTCAACTTAAAGATCTCTGAAGTTCTCGTTTCATTGGCATGTTGGCAGCTGGGCAAGCATAAACTCGCTTCGAGATTCAAAATTTGCATTTTAGGACGTCCTCAGACTGTACCGCTGGGCTTCTTTTAGGACAACAGCGACTTCCTTCTGTGACGACAGCGAAGCATGCGATTTGTTGACCGACCTCCCTAGAGCGATTGACCATTCTACATCTCCGTTTGGTGGATGTAGAAAACAGAATATTTTACGGATTTTAAACCTACGCAATTACTTTTTATGGTCACATTTCTCATATGTCCGTTTGCACTGAAAATCTTATAACACTCTTTTTGGTTTTAATAAATTATGCGATATAGAAAGAAGTGCTTCGGTGTCAAACTAGCGATAGTACTATCCGTGAACCAACTTTCACTGGGCTTACAATTTCGTGCTATTCTTCTCATGAGGAAGAAAAAGGAAACACTCGACCTAATGGTAGTTAGTAAACAATGAACATCGACAAATTTAGTTATACCTTCATCAGAAGGATGAAATTTCCATGGTGTCGCCTAAAAGTGGTATATTTCTCACTTGGTTAGCACGCTTCTTAGCATCACTTTGCAAGGTGTTTGCAAAACTCATCGCCTATGGGCTCATTTCTCCATTATCAGAAATCCATATGTTTACGACTGCTATCCGAGACATGCTTTTTCATCTTTTGCTATAATGAAATTGAGCAGACTAATGTTCTCTTCTATTCTCTTCCTTTCTTTTCCTCCTACTCTTCTCTAATTTCTAATTCTTTGCATCTTATTACTTAGAAAGAAATAAAAATAAAGATTTTCCATAACTAAATCACAATGTCAACTTTTATTTACCGCCTATTACAATTTTTCATGGCATGGTATTACGTGTGATACAGCCACAATAATGCTGAGATATTTGCAAAACTTCGGACCGCAGGTGTCTACAGTGGTGAACGAACGCGCTATTACCCTTTCTGGGGGTTAACGCTCTCACCACAACACCAAGCAGGTACTTCGTTTCACCTGTCTCTCAGCTAGTTTTACCGATCTTTTGCCGTCAGCGGGATTGATCTGGGGAGCCCAAATCGGCAACGGGTGATATGCTGAGGCTGTAGGAAAAATCACAATGCCTTTTATTGACCAATATTCTAGCCGTTCGGTTCTGCTCTGAGCCAATCAAGCATCTCATCCCTCTGTGGTCCGGAAATTGGTACAGGACTTGTCTGGGAAAAAATTGTTCTCTGCAATCCATTTGGGAACGCTTCAGCCCGGCAATCCCAAGACTCCAGGGAGATGTTTTTCTTCAATAAGCAGACACGAGGTTGTTATTATAGGATTTATTAGGATACAGTAGATGACGTTTCGGCGGTTTCGTCTTCTTCAGAGCCTGGAAAGGTGTCTGCTTATTGAAGAAAAACATCGAATTATCAGTCAATGCCGAGGTTAAAAGAGGGTCGGTCGTTAAAATAACTCCAGGGAGAATTGCTCGACCAGCATTCTACTACATTCAAGATGAAATGAAAATCTTCAAGCAGCAACCGAAACCACACGTAAAAGCTTGGAAGACCTTCGTGGACGATATATGCGAGGAAGCGAATTGGTTGTGAGAAGTGCTGGGATCCGCACAGCAGACGTGAAGAGGGATCAAATTTAAAAAATCTTATAGTCGCTCTACGTTAATTCTTCAACAATTTTTTAAAAACCGATACTGGAGCTTTATTCAAAGAAAGTGTTTTGACAACAATCTAAAACTCTAATCACAATAGACGTTCTTTCGGCAAGACCTTTCTTGAGCGTAACGTTTCTATAGTCCATTAGAACATCGTCAACTACTCAACGCATGTTTGTTTCGTAGAGAGAAAACTCTATTACTCGTTGTTAACCATAAAATAGTTTTTTTTCTGAACTCTGTTGTGAAACTTTGTTCGCACAAATTCTAAGGCAGTTAATCTGGGTGCCAACGGTTCGAATGACTTTGGTTTCAAATTTTGGATTATGAAAGTCTCGGGGATATGAGAAACCAACCACGTCATGATGAATTATTAACCCAGATAACCTATTTACAGATAACAGATAACCGTCTAGAGTTTTATTTCGAATATCGAAAGTGCTGAAAAGTTTGGATTTAGTACAATAGGGTAGGATGATGTATTTCAATGTGTTTTGGTGCTTACGGCTGCCACGCTTGCATTAGGTGCTCTAAAAATGCAAATTTTGCTTTCAGTTTTTTGCTGGGAAACGGTTAAAATCGGAGAGACGTTCGTAAAATCAAAAGGTTTGGCAGTGCCCATTTACCGTCTATAATTTTTCATGTTAAGGTATTATGCGAAATACAGCCAGAATGATGATATTTGCAAAACTCGGAACTCCAACTGAGCATCGAATCCATTTGACCAAATCAATTAATTTACAATTTTAACCTATTATTTACTGCCTACTCTTTTTAACGGTAGGGTATATATTGCGAAATATAACTTCAATGATGCTGAGATATTTCCAAAACTCCGGGCCGCAGGTGTCTGCTGTGGGGAACGAACGCGCTATTGTCCTTTCCGGAGGAAAAAGCGTTCACCGCCACATCATGCGGGTCCTTCGTTTCGCCTGTCTCTCAGGTTGTTCTTAAAATTAAAATTGAATTGATTTAATTAAATTTTATTTTTTAAATTTAATTCGTTTCAATATTTCTGAAAAGCCTTTACCTAACTACAGCAATAGGGTAAAGCATCTCACGTAGAGCTATCGAGTTATCGCCTAAAATACTTTAGTAAATCAAAAAACTTTTGGCAGCTTTCAAACAACCTGCAGCGGGGTTAGGAGTTGCATTTGAGATCTGCAGGCTATCTATAGGATTCAAAAAAGGATCTTTAGCCTAAATTGATTCTTGGGTTCTTGAAACTAGGTGTCCATTTTTTAGCGCTAAATCCAAAAATCCAAAGAAAAACGACAAGCGTTGGATAAATAGTGAAAATTAGAACGTAAAATCTCTGTCCTTTCAGTACTTAAGTAATTGTTCTTATTTTCTATCGCTGTTGTTAAAGCGTTGAGCTTATTTCTTCTTCTACTTCTTCCTAGTATTCTTAATTTTTCCCTTCTTTCTCAGGCATTCACTTTTAGACATGAAACGCTATGTGTACAATTTTTATCCCGAACTTTTTCGGATTCCATTTCTATTGAATTTTCTTTAATCGCGAGCACGATTTATGACACACGTCATCGGATCCGTGCTGTTTATTTTCGTCAAGAAGAATTCTAGTCATGTTTAGGTATTACTCCATGTTCACTGTCGCGATCTCCCTGCTTATATTTGCACACGCGGCTTTGTCCATGGTAAGTTCCTCAAAAATGCTGGCAAGGCCTGAGATCTGAACCAAGTGTAAGTCGGTTAACGAGTGAAATTGAGCCAATAGCAATAAAGCCTCTATTTGTCTTTGTTTTGCCTCACAACTGCTCAATAGACTCTATGAACTTGAAGTGCATTACACTTTCCGTATGCGGTTACTTTATTTAACTTCTCATAGGCGCTAAGCAACTATGAG
Source organism: Angiostrongylus costaricensis (assembly GCA_900624975.1). NCBI lineage: Eukaryota > Metazoa > Nematoda > Chromadorea > Rhabditida > Metastrongylidae > Angiostrongylus > Angiostrongylus costaricensis. The sequence goes on along the minus strand of UYYA01004547.1, from coordinate 58,054 downwards.
GAAGCGAGGCTTTAATTTTTTGAAAACGACCTCCAACCGCCTTCCACATGCTTAGCAGTAATCTATTCAGCAAGAGGAGGAGTTTCGTTGAAGGAAACCACGTGCGGGATGTTTCCGAATCCATTCAGGCACATCTACGTACCAATATATGAATACGATTATGTGCATGGACAATGAATGAATGCAAAAGGCAACGTGATGCACTCACTGGATTGCGACTTGTGAATTCACCTTCATCTCAGGGAATGACGGAGGTCGCAAATTTATATCGAGACCTCGAAATTGCTTGGTCCAGCATTTGCCTGACACTATTGAATTTCAGTTGCACTAGACACTAGAGTTCCACTACAAATTTAAAACATTTCTGAGTAAATTTTCAAACAAAATTCTATTAATATCTTTCTAATCGTGTTGTCTTACGAAAGGAGTGCTGTTTCTTGAACTACGACGTTCAACACCTATGAAGAAGGGAGGAAATTTGACATTTCCACCTGAAACACCGATAATGATAGACCAATTCCACGGAAGAGCTCAAGGACGCACGCGGGGCCAAGCGAAAGACTGTGAAATAGAAGGTTTTATGTGAAGCGTGGTGCTCTTCAGAGCCATTCAATAAGCGAATTTCGCCAAAGCGTCCTGGCGGACGATAAGAATGAGTAGGACGTTATAGTTCTCGTTCAAATCACTTGATGGTTGACGGATTTGGACGAGTTGTAAGTGCTTTCTCAGTGGGAATGCCAGAAAACGCGTTTCAAGGATTTCCTCATATGTTGTGACCCTGAGAAATCAATTCAAACAGGGGATACTTTTTAATGTCACATTTTTAATTGAGGTAACACAAGTAAGTGTAGAACGAAATCGTTTCCGTGATGTTAAACTTGTAACTCAGCGACCTTTACTTTACTGAGTATCAATTGTTATGCTTCTCTTTTTTGAGAAAAATGTCCTCATTTCCTATCAATGGATCGAATGTGCCTATAATTTCAATGTTTGTAGTTGTCACTAGTGAACTACTGCTTGAAATCAGACCCTTGACATTGAAATGCCAACCAATATCCCTTGGTCCACAATTAGTATAGTCCAACATGAGCAGCTTATATATTATATACATTAACAATTTTCAGGACAGTTACGACATAGGTGAGCAAGAAAAACGGAGAGTGTCGTCGTTCGACACATTTGGTGGAATCGGGCCAGGCAAGCGCTCACGACTGAATTCAGTGGACTCATTGGCCGGTCTAGGTAACTATCCAATGAATAGAAAAGTAGAGGAAAAGTTGAAGGAGAACATTGGGCAAGTTTAAATCAACTTTCCTGCTAGACTTGTTTGAACTTTGCAGTTCATTAGAATACAAGAAATGCTTATCCAGGAAGAGATGTAGTTTTATTTTGGATTTTCATCTGGACAAGTTCTCTTGGTTTTTTTGCTCTTGAACTTCACGCTTTTCTGGGTATTATGTGCGGAGAGCAAGCAAATTTAGAGTGTAACTACTACTAATGTAACTTGTAATGTGTGGCAGTTTTTACCATCTCTTTATTCTTTATCAAACGGTATAAGCTTTCAAAAACCGCAACGTTCCGACTGAAGACGTTCTTTTAGGACTAGGAAAACGAGCGTTGAGTTCGTTTGACACATTGGGAGGCATCGGCCTGGGCAAACGCTCGCCTGTGTCGATGGTTGAGAGGAGGGCGCTGAGCAGTTTCGATACACTCGGAGGTGATCGTAAAGAACGAACAACTTCAAAAAATAGCAACAACAAAACTTTATTAATGTCTTTATCATTTTTAGAAGTTACCAGCTTATGTGCCAGATCTCACACTATTTAGGTTCACTTTTTGGAAAATGTGGCCATTTCATTCTAAACACATACTGATAGGCCTTACTAGAGAATAATGAGAAGAATATCCATGAGATATAAGAAAACATAGATTCCGTGCATGAATTTAAAGATAAAGTTTAACCGGATAACGACCACAGTGATGCTGAGATAATTGCAAAACTTGGACTCCATGCCAGACGAACCACGATTACCCTTTCATGGTGCTCATGTTTTATGCACGTCGCCACTTAGTCCCTTGTTTTGCCTCTCTCTCCGCCAAAGCTGCGTTTGACTCTTTTTGTGCTCTCCAGATCATTCCTGTTGACGGGTGATTGCTGATGGCACCGTTAGGATAATAATATTGGGTGAGAGAAAGTTGGAACTAGGGCCTCAGCGATGTTGTGCATAATGCGTAAGCTCCTCAAAAGGGTAATCAAGGTTCTTCTGGCCTAGGGTCCAAGTTTACAAAGTCACCATCATAGTGGTTGTACTTTACATAATACTCTGCTGTGAAAAGGTAATGGGTAGAAGGTAATAGCTATGCATTATCTCCAGAACGTTTTACATTTACATTTGTGCATTCTTCTATGTTGATAGTGAACTGTTAGAAATGCCTCAGAAAGCTCATAATGAGTCGTATACTCAAGTACATGACGATTCTTTTTACATGGCTGGCTATTATATACGGTACAGAACCAAGTAATTCGTTAATTAGGTTTGTCGTCTCCTATCCGTCATCCGCAAAGGTCTTCGCATTTGCTTATGCCTCAGCTGCTATCTGAGGACGTTGGTTTTTTTGCTATGAATGTGGACTAATGCTAATGGAGATGGAACCCTGTTACAGCTGTCCAAGAAGATTTCAGATACACCACGAGCAGTTATCACTATTTGCAAATCGGAAGTTTTTGGCAGAGAGGTCTCTCACCAATTTCCCGATCCGGGAAAATGGTAGTTCCGGATGGCACAGAGCGCTGTTGGATTAACGACCTAATGAGCATTCTAGCACAGTAGCTCTAGCGGCTGCGGTTCCTGCTCCTCGCACATGATATGTAAAAGACAGTCGAAAACACTTTCTGTAGAACAGGTGGTGAAGAAGATTGACGTGAAAAACGACCACATAGACGGCAACCGCTAGATGATAGCCCAGCTATAAATAGTGGATTGGTTAGACCACCTAAACCATTGCGGTTTCACCTATTCATTATCGTGGTAGTACTGCCAGTACGATTTCTGCGGGGTTGAAGACTGGATGTGATGAAGACCTGGAAAGACTCTAGCAAAGCTATCCTAGAATTTCAAAGAAAAGGTGATCGACTAGAAATCAAGAATATCCATAAATAAAAGATGTATCTCAAATAGCAATAGAAAGCATATGGATTTTTGATAAATCCCACGTAGCAGCTGACCTCACTCGAAAATCCGAAGGATAAATGGAATGCGAGAAATGCTGAGTTCCGCACACATGGGAGATCAGAAAATCTAAAAGCTAGATAGAAACATAATATTGTATAGAAGTAGTTGCCAATTACTACCGGCGATCTATACTCTCCACAACTCGCTTTTTTATCTGCAAATCTCCGACTAAAAACACCAGCTCACTCTACTCATCGCGCCGTCATGCGAATTGCGTAGCACATCATATGGTTTTCAACGGAATGAAGTTACTTGTATGAAACTCTAAAACTCTAGATCGTTTCAATATAACAAGTAAAAGGGTAAAGGACAAAGTTCTTGGCCTTGACCAACCTCTAGAGAATGCTCCGTGCATTCGATTTCATTAAGCATTGTTTGGAGGCGGTTGAATGCATATCTAGCCTTTACTCATGTATCGAGCTAGTGTTGCTATCTTCCCAGAGAAGTCTGGTAACAATTTGCCGATCCAGGAGTGATGGAAGGCTTGGTGGGCCATCGGCGTGGGAATCGATTCTGCGTGTGTGTTACAGGACGCCTGCGACCATTGCGCCATACGCCCCCTTGATATAACAAATACACTTTCTGAGCAGGTATCTTAATTTTTCTTTTCCACCAATCTCTTGTTAACCTATTGATTCAGAAAATTATCTTATGTCTTTCTTTGTAAATGCATATCATACTACTATTGACTTAGGACAAAGAGTTTGTTTAGAGACCAATCTCAATGGTTTGTAAATTTCGATTTGCACTTTTAAAATTCGTTTAATGTGAGAAAAAGCATTCTCACATGCGTTTACGAAGTAATTTCCTCTTTCTATTGGGTAAAATTTAGTCTTCATTCTTTATGTTATTCTGTCATCACGAGTATGGTGCTAGTTCGAATCCGCTCCGGGCCAACCAAGCCTCTTATCCCTCCGAGGTCGAGAAAGTGCCACCGAACTTGTTTGGGGAAGAAAATTACTCTCTGCAATCCAATTGGGAACGCTCCAGCCCTGCTATCTCAGGACTCCAGGGAGAATTGCTCGCAAGCAGCAACCGAAGCCACACGTAAAAGTTGGAAGGTCTTCGTGGATGAGGGATACGAGGGAACCAATCGAATATGAGAAGTGCTGGGATCCACAGTAGACGTGAAGACAGGTCCTATAAACTAAAAAAAAGTATTAAAAAAACGTTATTCTGAAAACGTCAATTAAACACTGATTCGAAAAAGATCTTTCCTAAATCCGATCTACCTGTTTCCAAAAAATTAGAACTAAGGAAACGAAAGGAAACACTGTTACCGAGAATTTTAAATAGGATTAGCTCAGCGGGCTAATCTTTTATTTATATCATTCATGGAATCTGATTCAATAAAAGTGACTTTTCATTGTGCTCTCCTATATTGTACTTACTTCAGCCGATCAAATTTTATAGAATTCCAGGAATGGGCTTGGGAAAAAGAGATGCATCGTATCCGTACGAGAGAAAATCTTTAAGCAGTTTCGATACACTAGCCGGAATCGGTCTTGGGAAGCGAGCACGACTTTTTTCGAGGGTGAATGGACTAGTACAATCCTTTGCATAACGAAGATTCCTGAGTTTCTTAATTTTTTTCTAATTTCAAGAAGTTCCCATATTCTACATAATAAAATACCGTATCTGTTATAGTGTCAAGAATTTTAAACTAAAGATTAGTTTATCTGATGAAAATTTTCAAGTCATACTTGGGGGTTTCTCATTATAAATACGATACAGCTAACAGTTTCGCATGTGGGTCCCGTTCCCCGTGTTTTCTCGATTATAAACTCCTTACGTTCTTGAGGCAGCTAAGTTCACCCACTGACCATAACAAATAAGAAGCGCATTGATTCGAAGTAACTAATTGAATATTTTGTAAACAATGGGACGTTATAGGAGTATTATTATTATATAGGTCGTAATGGATACAGTGTTTGACGTTCTTCATTTCTTGATAGGTGCGCTGTGCATTCAATGCCATTCGTAGCATCATAGCAGTGGTTGATGGGATATCTGGCCTATAAAGTTGCAGGGACTTTTCATCGGTCTATCAAGGCAGTGCTTTTATTCTAACAGAAGTTGATTTTGAATTCCTGACCCCAGAGGCTGGAGGGCTTAATTTACCGTAGGTTCGCTAAGGAGTCAATAACCCTGTATGTATTGCGAATCAACTCCAACTATTACACTACACTAGTCCACCATTGCGTACTAATGGAGCGAAAAGAATGTACAAAAGGTGAATTTGCAATTCAATCATCCTAACTAAAAGTAAAATATTTTACTGATGCGCAACCACAAGGATGCTGAGGTATGAGGCTTTCCGGTTTAAGAAATCCGGGATTTGCTCACATTTCAGCATTATGTATTTCACATCGTACTCTGAGATGAAAAAAGGATAGGAAGAATATAAAAAAGGATATAAGGGAAGAACGTAAAAATCACGGCATATTTATTGATAACTTAGAGTCAAGCCCATTCATCTAAAATTGATCATACTTCATATTTCAGCAATTCTTCATTCCTTATCGAACTCTTGCTGAGCTGAAAAAATGGAATGGAAAGGAATCTCAGTGATCATGCTTTAGTTTGATCTGTAAACCAGTCATATCAACGGTTCACTTTGTGTGAAGTGAACTGCTTCTCCTTGTTATCACAATAAAACTAACTTCTCTAATGCTGTAGTGCTGTCAGTCATGAAATAAAGCATAAGTGGAAAGATTTCTTATTCTGATAGTCAGCTCCACCATTGATGTGCCTGAAAGCATAGCATGGCACCAATTAACGTCATCTCTATATAATTAGAAGACAGTAAAATTCCAATGATAAAAAAGTGCGAAGATTTAAACCAGTTTCTAAGCGCCTGTAATTTGGACTGAAACTCAACTTAAATTAGAGTTTCCTTTGCTCCGAGGACAAACCTAAACTAATCCATCGGCCAGAATTCATGCAGTGGTAAAACACAAAGCGTTCGGCGTTGATCACTTCACTTGGAGACACCCACGCATTCGACTTCACCAGCCATAATAGGAATGGATAAAAAGATAGCTGACCTACATAATGACTTGCCATGTCTTGCTAACGTATTAGGTCAGTTAACCATCAGTTATCTCTTAACTCAAAATTAACTTGCCAATATGTCCCGGCCTCTACTTACTTATCAAAACCCATAAGTTAGTATCCAGCGATGATCTCGTATCTACAGATTCATCGTTATTTAAGATTAGACCTATCATTAGCTGCGTGAACGGGCCAACAGATAGAATAACTTGGTTGATAACCTTAATACTTGCTCAGTTGCTGAAGTACATTGCAGCTCACCTAACGAACACCCAAATGTTCCTGGATCGTCTACGTAACGCGCGACCCAACAGCGCGTACGTGGTGGAGTCCTTTGACGTCACTGCCCTCTACACGAACGTGTCGAATGACTCCGCTATGCAAGCCATAAGCGAGCTCCTTATACAACACGAAGGAACAATAAACATGTACGGCTTCTCGATTCAGCAGTTGATGACACTCTTAAAAGAGTGCCTGAACTGCTCAATCTTCAGATGGTCCGGGAGGTATTACGCACAAATGAGAGGGCTGGCAATGGGACAACGACTGGCACCAAGCCTTGCCATTGCATTCATGTCTAAGGTGGAAGCGCCAGTAATCGACCTCGGTCCGTTACTCTATTGTAGATATATAGATGATTGTTTGGTCATTGGTTCAACACAAGAAGAAATTGACAGATGTTTCGAGTTGTTGAACGAACAGTCAGAGTATATTAAATTCACCTAAGAAAAACCAAAAAAAAACTGGCTTCCATTTCTGAACGTGCAAATTAACCTACCAGAAAACGGCTACATTACGAAGTGGTATCGAAAGCCAAGTAGTAGAAACATCCTGGTCTATTACCTCTACTCTCACCCCTCTCAGAGGAAAAGGGCGCTTGTGAGAAACATGTTTCGGACAGCTACCAACGTGTGCACAGGAAGACAGCAGAGAGAGGAGTCCCGGAACTTGACGCGGCGAATAGCCATTTCTAATGGCTACGAAACTATAGCTCGGGATAGGTGTAGGGAAAATCCTAGGCCTCCAAACGACAACTCTAGCGATGAAAAGGTCTCGTTTATTCTAGCCTTCATCTCAAATGATGTAAGTGCTGCTATAAAATCCTGCTTAAGAAGGGCCGGTCTAGAGAAATCGATAACGATAATTGAAATGCCATCGAGTAATCTAAGGCGCCAGCTAGTTCGTAACCGCCTATACGACCGTCTATGTGCAACGGAAAATTGAATAATTTGCCCCAATGGTAGAGACTGTGACTACATGAGTTCGGGTACAGTCTATCTGATCTCTTGTAAAGCTTGCGGGGGCGAATACATTGGCGAAACGGGTAGACCACTCTGCGTACGTATAAAGGAACACCTAGTCGGGAAACGTAAACCAAATGCTCTACTAGACACGCATAGGACGCAGAGACATCACGAATAAGATTTTGGAGTAGAAGTTACCATCCTCGCCCTAGAATCGAGAACACAAGCGCGCAAAACTCTCGAGGCATTCTTGATTAATTCCAAGAATCCGAAAATGAACGGTAGGGAGGAATGCCTCATTATCACGCGTGATATTGGGCAGTATATAAGCCTGTTATCCTGATGAGATGGGCACATTGGGATTCCATGTGAACTCTGCGCGGTTGGTCTCCACGTGACATATTTAGTAGAAGACTCATAGAACGCGGTGTGTGCAAAGACTCTGTGTTCAATATTATTGAAATTTTGGTTCAGCATTTTCTCTGTTTGGTTATGGAAGTGTTTGGCCTTGTAGATTGTAGACAACTTGACCTTTCCAAGCTCTGAGGAAGGCGAAATCCGCCGAAACGTCGGCTTGTACGTAAATAAAGAAACAAAATAACACGTTTTTGCTGAACAGGAGTAGAAGGAATTGTTCAATCAGTGCCGTGGTTAATAGAAAGTCGGACGTGGAAGTGTTAGGTCGGTGTTTTTTTTTTCTTCAGACAATAATGGAATCAAGTTGCCTGCTCCAAATAGAAGAGAAAGACTTATCTGATTGCACTGGGGAGAGAATCGAAGAAACGATCGTCTCTGCACTACAGAGCATCGCTAATGGGTGCGCAACGAATGCAAAACAAAGTGAAATTTCTTCACAAGACGGATTGATATTGTTTCATAAAGTAAGACCCATAAATTTTAGATATCATGAATAATTGAGTATAATAATGGTTTTTTCTAACATAAACAGTTCTTGGGGCTCATGCAGTGCAGTGTTAAGGGGACGCTGCAATGGACACGAGATTCTTTGGATCCAGCCTGCCCACCAAGCCTTCTATCCCTCCGGTATCGGCAAATTGGTACCAGACTTGTCTGGGAGGATAACAGCACTGGCTCGATATATCGATAAGCGACCGCGGGTCATTGTAAAGGCCAGATATGCCATCAATCACCTGAAACGATGCATAATGAAGTCCAGTGCATGGGAGCATCCCTCAGGGTTGATTAATACTGAGAGCTTTAGCTTTTTGTCAGTGAGTAACCTAACCCAATCAGAAGACAGCAAATGTATATTTTGCGAATTCCTTCACTTGTCTAATCGTCGCATATGCTTCATTACAGTGAAAAATGCACCATTTCTATTCATAAATGCATCGACAAAAATGTTGAAATTCCTAAGGCACCTAAAGTATTAGGAAGTTTCTTTGCAAACTATTCAAAATTCAACAAAAGGCTGATTGCATTGAATGACCTGTCAAACCCTGCGACTCACAAAGCCTGTCTAATTGCTGTAGTGATGACTTCGAAACGCCTTAGCACAACTATCGCCGGATTTCAGGAAGAATCCACTAGGCCAGAATCCAACGGCATTAATGAAAACCACTCGAACTCTCAACTAGTGGACGAACTAACGCGTAATTTCGAAAACATTCGGCAATGAGGAATGCAAAGTTATAAATCGAATAAGAAAAGTGTGGTACGAAAGGGATATCATGTGAGGCTTAAAGAAAGGTCGTGAAAAATTTCACTGCTTTGGTCAATCTACCACCTTCAATTCAAAGAAAAATACCATATTGGCCTTCCACGTACATTGAAAACATATTGCTCTTCGTCTGTTTGTTGTTGTTGTTGCTGTGCCCCAAATGGTTTCCCTCAGAAATCCGTCCATAAGGTGTCTAATAAAAAGGAACTAGCACCAAAGGGTATACACGAAGCGAAATCCTTCTCATAACAAGAAAATGCTTCGGGTTTTATTGATGTGAGAATCATTCTCGGCCCAGTTTCATCGAAACTAACAACTCGTTTAGCTCTTCACAGTGTCTTACTTTCGAATGTGTTGGTTAACACACTTGATTTAAAAATTAGCTGAAACACAGTTTTCTCTGCAGTTCTCTAATGGAAGAGATTACGACTTAGAGCCGCTTGAAATACGGCACGGCACTTCTCTTGGTCATTACAGCAGCACCTTTGTTGGGCAAGGAGCCAATAACACGATGCACCAACCAATTCCACGGCATCGCCGCAGTAGAGGAAGAGCGCCGGGACCAAGTGGAAGCGTTCCATCATCTCGCCGATGAGTGTCTGTCCGCCAAAATGGGGTCGGCATAACCACCAGAACCGTTCCCAGCCACACGCTCTGCCAGCGATAAATAAGATCATTTGTTCCAGTTACACAAAAGTGCGGAGCTCTGGGAGGATGAATTCGTTGAAGGGACTTTTGCGTCATCGTGGTTGGTGAAGCGTTTTTCAAGCAGGAAGTTGTCAAGGTGCTTGAAGGAGCGATTGTCGGTAGGCGAGAGTCCTGGAGAATATCACGGATGAAGCAAGGTTTCGTAGCCCAATTCGGTCAACTTTTGCAGCGAACGTTCGGCAACATGAGGCCGGGCGTTTTTGATGCAATCCAACCAGTGAGTTGAACGTCGCTGGTTCTCTTACAGAATCCACTTCTTGTCGCTCAAGAAAAGGGTCGTTTCCGTTGTGCACAGTAAGAGTGGATAACACTTCAAAACGGCGATTTTATTTTTTTGATTATCGTTTATTTCGTGCGGCACTCACTTGTACAGTCTTTTTTGTCTTTCTTATTCGATTCGAGTGGAAATTGTTCCTGTGCTTAACCAAGTTGTTCTGCAAGTTCTCGAACACTTCGCGTGTTTCCTTTCACTAGTGCCTTCAATTCGTCGTCTTCAAGTTTATTGGGACGTTCGCAGCCTTCTTTGTCTTTGAGGTCGAAAAAACTGAATTTTCCGGAAACATGTTCCCACTAATTTTAAAGGTGTCGCCGGGTGAGTATGGCTCATTCAAGGTGCTCAACTGAGGAAGACACGGTTCGATGCGAAACGAGACGCCGTCGTGTATAATAGTCGTTGGGAAACAGTAAATTATTGTCTGAATTGTTTCATCATTCAAAAATGCTAATTATTTTGCTTTGTAATATTTCGAAATCGACTTTCCTTGAACCTTGGTATCACTAATCAGTATGTATTCTTTCTTTGATGAGCTTACACGAGGTTCATAATGATGTTTATTTTCGGCTAACGTTTCGACGTCTTCGTCTTCCTCAGAGCCGATGATCCGAGTCGATGGTCCTCACTTGTTATTCGTCACGACGTGGCAACTTCGCCTTCGTGTCGAGTCAGGTCTTCTTCAGTGAGCCATCTCCTCGAATGAGGTATCCTTACTCAGTGATGCCCTTTTATACACGATGCTAATGGTGGATATAATGATAATGTCCGGTGATAACAACTTGCCTTTTTTCCGGACATAATCATCGCGAACATCGTGCAGAAGTCGGTGTTATTGTTAGCGAGGACCATCGACTGGGATCATCGGCTCTGAGGAAGACGAAGACGTCGAAACGTTAGCCGAAAATAAACATCATTATCAACCTCGTGTAAGCTCATCAAAGAAAGAATACATATTTTGCTCTGTGTTTATAATGTCGATCTTACGCGAGGTGGACAGAGATGTTTATTCGGCTAACGTTTCGATGTCTTCGTCTTCATCAGAGCCGGCGATCCCTGTCGGTGCCCCACAGTAGTTCCTCTTCTAAATGTGGCGTTTTCGCCGAACGCCTCACTGTCACTGGTGACCTGGCAACCTTTTCTCAAATCGATTTTCTGACCTTGGTGGATCCCACTAGTCATCCACGTGAACAACAAATAGGCGGTCTCACACGCGATAGAACGGTGAGTAGTTTTCTTTTAATGAAAGTGACTTTCATTTGCATGTTAGATATTGATTAGTACTATATAGATATTTTACCGAATTATTTGAATATCGTGAAATAAAATACGTCCAGGCTCTGAAGAAGGCGAAGTTACCGAAGCGTCGGCCATCGAACTACAGAAACAACAAGAACGGGTAATAGCAGCCTCGCTTCAACTTAACAGGAGCAGTTCGTAAGAATATATGTATGCATAACGTTTGTTTATGCCAAGGTTTAAAGAAAATCAGACTTTGGAGGTGATCCACGACAAATTACCGAGACGATATTTTATTTTTTTTATATGGAAGAAAACTATGTGAAGTGTAAACAGAAGCAATTATAAGGAGGACGTCGCACACTTTGTCAGCTCTACTCCACTATAGGACGGTGAATCATGATGCCTTCGAATATTTCCATAAATAGGACATTTTCTGCAAACGGGATAAGCTGTGAAATACATGGATACTTTGATACTTAGACAATTTGTTTGCATGTATTGTGTTGTCTACGCAATTCCTGCGCCTATTTCATTGCTCTGCGAATATCATTCGTAAAAGGAGTCTGCGTAGAGGTTCGATTGCATATTGAAGACCAGTCCATCCTATTGTCATGTTACATGTTCGTTAAGAGTAAACCTTCCTGGAATCCTCGAAGTTTCTTATAAAGAGATCCCATGTATTCGCTACAGAAATCCACCGGCATTTGTGCATTGGATGTTTGCTTCTTTGCGCACATTATTCTTCCCGGATAATCACGATTGGTGGGAATGATACAACAGGTTATATCCAAACTTGCACACTTCCCGCTATGAAGGGCACATGTGGCGCAGTGGTCGGAGGCGCCTTGTAACACGTACGTGAAATCGATTACCGTGCCTATGGCCCACTAAGCCCTCCATCCCTCTGGGGTCGACAAATTGGTGCCAGACTTGTCTGCGAGATCACAACACTGGATCGATACATCGGTAGACCACCGCGAGTCATTGTAAAGTCCAGGTATGTATCCAGTTACCTCCAAACGATGCTTAATGAAGTCGAATGCTTGATGCATCCCTGCAGGATTGATGAACGCCGCGAGCTTTATCCTTTATCTTTTATCCAACTATGTGAATCCAAATATGAAGATGAAGCGGGGAAAATCGAAAGTGATGTGCACGGAAATGAGTAGCAGGTCTTACAGACTTTCGGTGAGTTCAAACTCGGTTTGCCACCACTTCTTCAATGGAGTTTTGGAACTACGGAAGGATAATAGATTTTGCTCTGCAGAACTCAACACATAAGGACCTAATGTTAAGCTTTCGAGAAAGCAACGACAGAAACCATGAGGTTCAGTTGTTTTCTTCCCTTCAACTGTTCATTATATTGATTAGTGCTATTTTTTCGACATCTAGTGGCATTTCTTATCTAACTGGAACAGGAAAGGGCAGAGTGATGAAGGAAACTTTATCAAATGGCACTGACAATGCGCTGGTTTTTTCTATGAAAGCACTTTAATTAGAAGTTCCCGTGTTTTGGATGTAAGCAGGCCAGGAATAAGCCTTTGTGATGCATTCAAAAACAATATTTTCTCAATGAAGTTTTCTGGATATGCATTGGAGTCCTAGGCCATTTGTTCAATTACTTCGCTGTTTCGAAATACTAGCACTGATAAGAAAAATTGAGGCAAATACGCCTTACCAGGCTCAAAAAATCACAATTTCTCATCCAGGTGTAGCTGTGATTTCTGCTCTACAAAAACGTCTAGATGCTAATGACTTTTACTTTATGTGATAAAGCTCGCTATAAGTTAAGAGTTGCCCGTCTAAAGTTGGAGCTAAGAATTTCGCCCAACTGCACATTGAACTCAATGCGCATCTTAGCGAATGTCTCAGTGTTGCTCTGTCACTGCATTAGCCCATCTGATAAATTCGATAACACCTTTCTATATGTTCTAGTCACTTTATCATTCCCACATTTAAGCAGATCTTCTGTCTGCTTAATATTCAATGTAAATCGTCTTGAATGCCCCGGAAACGTACTTGTTGCTTTATACATACACTGCACGTATTTTCGGTCTATTCATCTAAGGCAAACAGCCACATTACTGTTCCCACAATAACAGTTTAGGTTCGATTTGCTTATCGAACTCCACAAAATCCTTTAACAACCATCTTCTCCGACGTTGTTATTTAACATCTCTGCTTTGATTCAAATGAAACTCATTTCATTGAGAAACACTTTTAATTTTGATAAAAATCAATGCTATCAGCAGTTCCTTATGAGAAATTCTGCTGTAAAGTCATTTTGGGCGACGATGTGGCTTTTAAAAAAATTACGAATACATGGTAAGAGTTATCAAACGCGCTACTGATATCATCAACCTAGGACTCCAATGCATATTCAGAAAAATGAAACTAGCAACCTAATGTTCTCACCCCCATGTCCGCGGTGAAAGTACGAAAATGCTGTCGTATCAGCCGTCAAAGATGTTGAAAACTATGCGTCTTAACGATTGCTTATGGAAGCGAGATACTAGGGAACGGATCTCACTGAGTGTCAAGCGCCCAGCAAGAAGACCGCTGACTTCATAGTCAAGCTTCTTCACAGAGATACTGAAACGAAAATGTAACCCTCATCGATTCCCATGTGGGCAAGTGCCTCCGACGAGCGGGGAAACTGTTGGCTCCTGCTTGAATCATTCTACGATCACTAGTAGAATAGGTAGTTCGTAGCGATGTTGACTATACTATAAACATCTCTATTGTCATTTCGTTGTGCACTTTAGTTCTCCATTGAGTATTTACATTTTTCTTTAATTTTCTTAATCGGTCACGAATAGGACACGTTTCAGTAAATTTTCTTCAGTGGATTTTTCCATTTGTTATTTATGTCGAATCGTAATCGGTCGATCGATAATTCAATGAAAGCTGTAAAACGCACTATGAGATTTAATTCTCCGACGAGATGTTCGTTTTCTCATTGTGTCATCAATCGATGTCTGATTCAGATTTTTTGCTGCCCCATTTTTTACGAAAGCTGTGCGACCGCTCTCTTAATGGTTTGCCAGTCGAGACATCTTGGTATTAAAAATCCTTAAAGGAGACATTTTCTGCTCTTTTTTCATGGCAAGGCGCAGTGTGAAATACAACCACAAGGATGCTGAGATATAGTAAAACCCGGAAGCCCAGCTGGGTTTTCCGGGTTTTGCTATGTCTCAGCATCCCTCTGGTTATATCTTTGTATAATATATATATATATATATATATATATATATCATGACTGTACATATACACACATGTGCGCCCATGTTTTTAATCACCGATCAAACAGCTTTTACTTTACAACCTTAAATTCCTTCCCCGTTACCAATGAATTCTTCAAAACTTCCCTTTCAATTGGTCGTTCGACATCATTAAATGGATGGGAAGTAAATAAATGATTTAACAAATACGTAAATAGGAATCATTAAGCTCTCATACGCGTTCCATTGGATATCGGTTTTCCTGCAGATCGATAGCATTTCAAAATCTCTACTTTTTTGCTTTTAGTATACGATTTCGCTGTGCTCTTCTAACTGGAAGTCGCAGCATATTTAATCCTTAAAACAGATTTGTAGACAGAAATGCTGGAAAGTAAGTTTCTAGAAGAGGTTTGTATAAAGTTCCTTTTCTTGTTGTCAAGGTTTAGTGTAAAACGCCTAGATTCGTGTAGCTACGAAATCTATCTAACCTCTACTCTTACTCCTTTTCGAACTCATTAAGAGTTATTATCAACTCTAGCTGGCTCAACTGCTCATGTCTGCGTGAGTGGAAATCCACCAACATCGGATTCTAAGTGTTAATCAGGAAATGAAAGATAAAACTGCCTTTTTCTGTTCTTAAACGATACTATATAATAGTAAATAGTTCCTCTTTTCCAACACTTGTGTTTCGAATAAAATAAAAAGGTTGAAGCTCCCGGCGTTGATCAAGCCTTGAGGGATGCGCCATGCGTTCGACTTCATTAAGCATCGCTGGAGGTGATTGAATGCATATCTAGTCTTTACAATGACTCGCAGTGGTCCACCGATCCATCGAGCCGGTGCTGCAATCCTCCCATACAAATTTGGTACCAACATGCCGGTGCAGGAGGGATGAAAGGCTTGATGGGCCATGGGCGCCTGGATCGATTCCACGTGTGTGTTATAAGGCGCCTCCAAGCACTGTGCCACATGCGCCACTTATTTTGTTTCCCGTTTCCACTGTGTTTCGAATAGTTGGAAAAAATTCACTCTTATTAGGTCAACTTCCGATATAGTTCATAGTGTATATCGTCGCATAACAGCTTCATCATTACAAATTTGAAGAGAGAAGAAGCAGTAATAAGTCTTTTAGAAATTCCTATCTCATTGAGTCATACTTGTAGCATATAGGAAAATGCGAAGAAGACATTTTTTGGGTGAAAAACCGCAGTCACTGTGAAATTACATTCGTGAGGGTCTTCTCAGCATGAAACTGTCCATTGTTCAACATATGGTTAAGCTTCGTAATTGCTTACTTTTTAAACTCATTTACTTTACAGCGCGTAGTAACCATGACGTAGCTAGCTGGGATGCGCTCTGTAGTGTCGTTCTACGTCAACATTTGCGCACTCGTAGAAACATTGGTTAAGAAATAGTCACACCCACTACAGTAATATTTCGATTCAGTCAATATATAGAAGTCGTGTGCAGCTTCCAAACTCATTCGAGTCTTGTTAATTTTTTCCGTACATCTTTTCGTCTTGCTTACCATGGACTTGTTATTCTTCTTGTGTATTCTTCTTCTTCTTATTCTTATTAGTTTTGTATCGCCTATATCTAAGAGCTCTGTCGTGTGCCTCACAGTGGTCGGAGGCGCCCTACAACAAACATGTAAAATCGATCTCCGCACACACGACCCACCAAGCCTTCCATCTCTCCTGGATCGGCAAATTAGTACCAAACTTCTCTGGGAGCATAGCAGCACTAGCTCGAAACATCTGTATGTCACCATGAATAAAGGCAGATATGCATTCAATCACCTCCAAACGATGCTTAATGAAATCGAATGCATGGCTCATCCCTCAAGGATGGATCAACGTCGACAGCTTTATCATTTTTAGCTTTCATACTTAATGGTTTAGTTACCCCAAATTTGAGATCCAGGTTGCAGCGGAACTGATGATGAAATATGATCTAGCGGAATACTGACCTACATCATCTGTCGTTCCGTTAATCGTAGAGTGACCCGAGCAGGCGTCTTCCCTAGATTTTCCATTTGTCTCGATAGCGCAAGAATGGACCAATGGATTCGACTGGCTTTAGTGACTCGTTGGGTACCGCACTTTTTTCTAGGCTTTTCATGAAGAACGCTGCCCATCGCGTCAAAGTTCCTCTTGGAGTACGTTTAACATCCCAAGGAATTCTGCCACTAACGGCTGTTTTCCAATGGCTGGCGCTCATACGCATTACATGTCCAGCACACGTTACCTTCGACAGTTTCGCGTATGGTGATTTTCCATGCGTCACAGCAGGATAAAAAAAAAGGATAAAGCTCTTGGCGTTGATCAATCCCTGAGGGATGGGCCATGCAATAGATTTCATTAGGTATCGTTGGAAGTTACTGAATGCATATCTGGCCTTTACGATAACTCGCGGTGACCCACCGATGTATCCAACCAGTGCTACTATCCTCCCAGACAAGTCTGGTACTAATTTTGCCATCCCAGAGGGATAGAAGGCTTGGCGAGCCATGGGCGCGGGGATTAATTTCACGTGTGCGTTGCACTGGTGTCTCCAACCACTGCGCCACACGCGCCCCATTGTTCATTCCTGAACAAATACTAAAATTGGAACAAAGCAGGATACTAAAGCTGCTCTTCCATATTCGAGTAACGAGCACATTTGTCTCTGAAGGTCGATTCAGCTTATTCTGGAGTTGTCGAGACTGTTTTACACCAAATCTCCATTTTCGTGGAAAAATCTTGAAGATGCAATACAGTCCGTTAGAAAAAGAACTCAGTATCGTCGACATTTATTCATAGTGAAGCGTAGTTAATGGCTTTGGGAAAGCTGCCTGGAGTAGATACGTCTTCGGAAGCGCTTCACCGTAATGACAGCGTTCTTCCGGTTTTTAGTTACAACTCCCTTTGTTTCCACTCTGCTATTGAAAAAGAAGTAATAGAAGTACAAAATTTTACTTCACCTCGTATAGTCGGTACATCAAATCGGCTTGAAACCACCACGTTCCAATTCGATTGAATGTTAATTAAGTGTCATCTATGGTCGCTACGCTTATATTTCATCATGTCGTTGTGTTATCATTTTGTCAATCCCTCAGTATTTCAAAGAAACTCAATTCCATTTAGCGAACGTTTTTCTGAAGAGCTTTATCTCACATGCTCCTACCGGTTCTCATCCTTCTAGCAGTCAGTGGCACTACTGTGTGTTCATCATGTGTTGATGGTGTAGATAACATCATTCAAATCTATGACGCAACTGAAGGTTAGTTTATCTGGAATTTTTCAGAAAGTAATAAGCATAGAAGTTACTACGGTTATTTCTTAATGCGGTGAAGCATCAGTAGTACAAAGTACAAGGTAATTACTGCAGTTACGATATTAAAAAATTTTTTAGCCGAAAGTCCCTTTTTTAGTTATTAAACTATCGTTTACTTTCTCGGAACCGATGGATAACTTTTTTTATTTCCAACCGTTTCTCAAACATCTCTATTATACTTTTATAAGCGTAGCTCTTCTCTTTAATGTCACCCATAATTTTCCATTCCACTGAGAAAAGTGGTTGTTAGTCTGAATTGGGAGAAATCTCGGCTGCACTGGTGAGCAGCTTCACCGTGGTTCTGCAATGTTTATCAAATTTTGAATTTTTTTTACTTTCACGGACTTCCTATCACACCTACTGAATAGATTTCAGCACTTCTCGCATTCCAATCGCTGTTTCAATTCAATCATCCACAAAGGTTTTCCAACTTTTTACGCATGGCTTCGGCGGCTTTTTGGAGATTTTCGTAGAAAAATCTTGAAGATGCAATACAGTCCGTTAGAAAAAGGACTCAGTATCGTCACCATGAATGTGGTTGCGTGTTGGTCGAGTCGGTTTCCCACGGAGTCCCTAGATGGCTGGGTTAGAGCGTTACCACTTGGACTGCAGAGAGTGGTTTTTTTTTCTCAAACAAGTCCGGTACCAATGTCCCACCTCGAAGGGTTGAAAGGCTTGGTAAGTCCGCAGTGAGATTGAACTAACACCGTTCTCGCGGTGATCGGCATTGCTACCACCGTGCTATCCGCTTCTGATTTAAGATATGGATTCCTAAAACAGCAAAAACGTTGCACTTTTATGTGCATTCTCTGATATTTTCACTCTGACACGCAGATAGATCGCTTTTCTTACACCACCTTATCTCACAGCATGAGCTCTGTAATTATCGATGCAGAAATAATGACAGCTCCCAGGATCGACTTTCTATTAACCTCGGCATTGGAATATGAATCCGTCGTTTTCTTGTTCAACAATCGCGAGGTTTTTAAACAGCATACATTAACTTCCATAGAGAAACACAATACAATACAACGCTAGCTGACGTTTCGGCAGTATCGCCTTCTTCAGAGCCTGGAAGGGTATACTGATATACAATCTACTAGGCCAAACGCTTCAATGACACTTACAAAAAGACGAAAAACTCTATGGTAATTACATGATCAACAGCTTCTCGAAAAACTCACCGCTTTTTACGTGACTTCCAATAAGGAAGTTTAGAACAGCTGATTATTGTCGCATATGGTTGATGACTGCACCATCCCACATCAGAAACTGATGCGAACATACGGAGTCAGGTCGCGTATGACCTCTGGGAATTCATCCCTCCTATTCAATGTAGGGTTTTTGGCATATATCCAAAAAGGCTCAAGAAGTTTTCGCGCTGGTGTTTTAGTCACCCGTGCAAGGATATTGCCTTTTACTTCAAAATCGTCTCCGCTATGCTTTTGTATTCTATGCGTGCTTAGTAGGGTACTTTGTCTTAGTATTCGTTTGCCATCTGGGTGTCCTTTTATACGGATATGTATCCGTATAAATTTTTCTGATGTGGGATGGTGCAGTCGTCAACCATATGCGACTATAATCAGCTGTTCTAAACTTCCTCATTGGAAGTCACGTAAAAAGCGGTGGGTTTTTTCGAGAAGTTGTTGATCATGTAATTACCAGAAAGTCTTTCGTCTTTTTGTAAGTGTTATTGAAGCGTTTGGCCTAGTAGATTGCATATCAGCATGCCCTTCCAAGCTCTGAAGAAGGCGATACTGCCGAAACGTCAGCTGGTGTTGTATTGTATTATGTTTTTCTATAAAAATAATAACGGCTTTACACTTTAAATGAACGTACATCAGATTACGGTGAATTCTTCCGATTGCAATGATTACTTCTAGAACCTATAAAATTTTGCCTATAGTATACAAGTTTCTGTTTTAACGCGATGAAATTTCGAGTTTCTGGAGCTCACGAAACATATTTCTTGTATTTTATTGTATGAAGACTCATACTTCAAAGTGGAAACAAATGAATAGGCAGAAATCCATCCAGCAGGATACAAAGGTTCTCGCCAATGTGTCGCCTATGCTTTCAGCTGTCGCCTTTCCGTTGGAAATTTAAAAACTTTCGTTCACAATTTTTCAAAGGTTTTAATTCTAAAAATTTTTATACCTGAAGAGACACTGTGTAAAAATTTATATGTTACTGTAGTAGAACGAACTATTTTCAATGAGTTGCTAAAATTTGAGCTCCCGAAATGCTGTAGTGATCGAGAAATTATGCCTAGTTATTAGAAAAATCTGCTTTGTCGGAAACGGCAGGAATCACGGTGATCCGATACTAAACTCGTTGAATCCCTAGAATTATTGTTACTCCAAGAATATTTATCATTCCCTAACTTCCTGGTACTAGTTCGTCTAAAGGATGTGGTCATAAAGTCATAAAAATTCGAACATCCGTAGGACTGTTGTATATTAAAATTGATGACCAATGCGGAACTCCTAGCTCTTCATAGAGGGTGTCTGCATTGTTTATGTATGACCATACTCTTAGCAATATAATTTAAATGCATTTTCCAGTGAATCATAAAGATTAGTAGTCATTTTTAGTCGAGTCAGCTCGAAAATGACTTGGCCACTTGAAAGGAGATGATTTTCTGTATGATTGAGCTGAGCTGAATTGTCACATAATGGGAGAATTCTGTTAGAGTCAATGCATAGCTCCACCTCAAAGCAAGGATGAAACCAAAACGCACACAAGCACGGCGTATCGTTTTGGCTTTCATCCATTAGTAGCTAACCTGTACTGAGACTTTCAACACACAAATCATTTCTTCTAGTCGCATTATGATGGCTGGTTATTTAAGATGTATACCTGGATGTTTTCATTTATCGTTACATCCTATACTGCTTCAATTCGTCTTGTTCACCTATAACTTTCATTCATGGAGGTGTCCGTATTTATATGCTGCTCTGCCTGTCGTTCGAAGATCTGAGTGCTGATTCCAGTCCTGTTGATATGGCTGCGTTATCTGTGGCATGAACACGTTGGCTCTTTTTATGGCCTTCGTCGAGTTGATTTTCATTCCGTCTAAATCTGCTCAACTTTTGGAATTCTGTTCGTCCAACTATCATAAACTCTTCTCTTAATGTCGCTTGCTCATTAATGTTTACTTTTCTTCCTTCTGAGAAGTATAACCGCAATAAGAGCAGTATTTCATTCAATTACTTAGACTATTTGACGCTTAACTTTAAAGTTTTCTATTGCAAAAAAAAATAAGAAATAATTGCTAGCTAAAACAGCCTAACAATATATAGCGAAATCCTTAACGAGAGCGTTCTTACGACTTTTTCAATTTCATATTATTTAGTGTTTAGTTCAATTTTTTACAACCAAACGTAGCGAACTGTTGAGTTAATATTGGAGGCGGATTTGAATATTGTGCTCATCACATTACTTGTACTTCTAGGAAATGGAAAAATCTTGGTAAGAGACGTGGAAATCGGCACCTATGACAAAGATAAGAATCCGATTTGTGCGGACGGCAAGCCACAGATTACGTTTCCGGGATACTTTAAGGTACTTAAAGGTATGCATTGTTTTTTTTTACAGCTCGGAACTGTACACTTCTTCTGCACAAATCAAACGGCTAGTCCAGGTTCAGACAGGATTGAATGTTAGCTTCTAAAGAACCTCCTGTAATCCTCTCAATTCCACAGGTGTATTATGAATTTGGAAATGTTTTACGGAGAAGACCATGTATTATTCAAGTTCATCAACAACGATTCAGCTTTAAGATTTGATCTAGAAGGACGTCTGAAAAGCGTCACATTGGGATCTACGCATTGGAACAGAAAGAGTAGGGCGAGGGGCTATTTGAGTTTATCATGATGACCAAGTACATCCATGGTTACTCGCAATTCCAAAAGCCCCACCCTCAACGCTGGACATGGGAATCTCCCAGTGGAGAGCACCATAACGAAATATACCACATCATAGTAAACAGAAGTTTCAGACTAATCCATGTCGCTGTTTTCCCAAAATTCTGCGCGGGATCGGACCATCCCCTCCGTGCAAAATTCTATTTCTCGCGGACAGGAGAAAAAGCCGCTAAATCCAGAAAGCGAAGTTTCAAAACTATCGTAAACTGGTCTTATTTATTCATTGTTCATTAGTCGGTTGTTGGGAAGATGCCGTTGACAAAACATCGATGAAGAAAACGATTGGCTTATTCGAAATCTTCACGCTAAGGCTGTGGAGGCTGAGAATTCGAAATTCACCAAAAGGCTTCTGTTTCCAAAAACACTCCACCAGCGTGGAATCGCACGAGCCGAAGGCAGCTTCGTACATCGGAGCTTGCAAAACACTCTTTAAAACGATTAAAAGAGGTCCTGGTGAAGGGGCATGAGTAATGGACCAGGTTTGCGAAGATGAGAAGACCATTCGCACCAAGCAACGAAATTCTGCCAATTACGTTTGCACTCCGACACTCCTGCGAAACAATTACAGGGTCCAAAAAAGTTATTAAAAAATCATCCATTATTGTCTCAATAGCCAATTCCTGTTGTTCTCATATGAAATAAAGGATAAACATGTCGTTCCACCGATTCTCCCTTCTGAAATCCGACACGATGTTTTGCCGGTGAAAAATCGAACAGCACCAGGTTCAGAAAGGATAGGATCTGATCACCTGGAAAACCTTCCGAAAGTACTCATAAACACACTGGCACGGCTGTCTACACGTTACGTGCCACAAAGTTCCGAATTAATGGAAGACCACCAAGACTGTGTTATTGTCTAAGGCGGTGACCTCCATCATTTTCGCAACTATTGTCTAATCTGCTTGCTGTCTGTCTCCCAAAAACAACCCAATTGAGTTATCCTAAACAGAAGTGACAGAACATGTGACAAGTGACAGTGACAGAACCGCACCAGAAAGCAGGGTTTCGAAAGGCTTTCAGTATGGAGGACCGTATCCACACAGCAACGTGAATCATTGGGGTATCACGAGAGGACACCAGACCTCTCTGTCTCACTTTCATCGACCTAAACAAGTCTTTTGACCCAGTCGAGATAGAAGCAGTCATGAAAGCGCTGAACAGCTAGGGCGTCTCTGGTTAGTATATAAAGACTCTCTACGAGCTGTGCAAGGATTTGACAGCCAAAATATTAACATTCTATAGCGAAATAAGCATCGACGTGCGGAGTGAAGTTCGACATGATGATGAGGTCTTTCTAAACTTATTTACTGCCACCCACGAAACAGTTTTCGAAAATTGGAAAGAGACAACGTGAGTGTGAGAATCGACGGTCAGAGATTATATTAGAGCTTTAATCATTGGCCAAGCGGAATGAATGTTAGGCAACTTTGTGACGCTTGTTTAAAGGTTATTCTTCGACTAAAGCTCAAAAAAACGATGTTCATAAAGAAGCGATTGGTTTTGTTCACCCTACTCACGCTCAGTGGAGCGAATAGCTCACAAATGCTCCAGCCACGCCTAGCAAGGTTGGAAGTCAACATGTTAAACGATTTAACTGCAAGATTAAGCAAGAGGAACCGAGCGGATCAGGGAGCTCTTAAGAGCATCGAAAGTGTAGTCAGGGAAACAAAGAACACCCAACTCTGCTTCCATCTTTTCTACTCCATGGTCCTCCCAGCTTTAACATGCACGTCAACTTGGTTTGAGGAGATAGAAAATCATGATGATGCAGGCAACATTCAAAGATTTCTTGCTTCATTTATGATAAAAATGAATTTTTTAATGCTTATTTTGGACGAAAAAACGCAGCAAGTGTCTTAAAGCTAATTAATGAGAATCAGGCGATGCTACTATTCCATTCCGTTATTCGTTTAGGCCGACATCGTTCAATGCCTATATGTGTTATGAATTTTTAGGAAATCATCTTCTAAAGACACGGATCTCCCTCATATGAGTGCTCTCAAGCCGATTAGTCGCGAGGCTACGTGGCGTGACCCCAGGTGGCGGATAGGGGGTTAATCGCAGACCAAAAGCGACCTTTGCTTCCCTGAGGCGCAGGTGGATCCCAGCAGGTGGACTCCTTGTTTCTGCTGCGCCGATTTGGCACATAGTTTCTGTATTTACGAAGCGTATTCATTGACGCATGTGGGTGAGTTGTACTTCATGCGGATTGCATTATACAAGTCAATTTAGCCAGAAGCCTGCAACCAACTGACAGGAAAGTATGTGGAGGCGGATAGGAGTCGCCTCCAACAAATAAGCTCCATGTCCACTCTGAGAGGGCCTGGCAAGCTACCCATGAGTATACCCAGCCTCCACGGTCAGAGCCAAGCAAGCTATATGTGGATATCAAAAAAATGCTAAACGCAATAAAAGAACGGGCCTCATTCCCTTGACCCCGAAAGAGCCCCCGATTTCGCAGCGTTGGGTAGGAGGAATACGGAGAGGCTGCTAAAATCTCAGGGCCAATGGAAGCTGCCTGGATTTGAAAGAACTATGGAGACGATCTGTACCTACAATGCAAGCGCACTTGCATCCGAGTCCTCGATAGAAGACTTGCTCGTACAAGCAAGAAGGATAAGGTACGACGTCATCGTCCTGCCCTAGACGAGACGACGCCAACCATTCAACGCCCCCTATGACACTGGAGAAGAATTGTTCCTGGGAAGATGCGACAGTAGAAGAGCAGGCGGCGTCGGCGTTCTCGTCAACACGTGTTTTTCCATGAACATCGATTCATTCGAACAACTTACAACCTGAATCGAACGTTTACGATTAAAAAGACGTGGATCAATATTGGCCTTGACAAACTTAGTCGCTTACGTCCAGACATCAAACTAGGACGAAGAAGAAGTCTAAGCGTTCTATATGAACTTGGAGAAGTTCTACTGAGAAAACCACACATTCTTCAACGTAATCATTGGACATTTCAACGCCAAGATTAGACCAAGAAGAACGTCTGACGAACGTCACATTGGGACCCACGAATTAGAATGAAGCGAACAGGGTGAGTGGCTATCTGAGTTTATCATGGCGACGAAGACAATCCATGGTAACCCGCAATTCCAGAAGCCCCACCCTCTGCGCTGGACGTCGGAGTCTCCCAATGGAGAGTACCATAACGAAATAGATCACATTATAGTAAATAGAAGGTTTTGCTTAACCGATGTCGCCGTTGTCTCAAAATTCTACACTGCGGCAGACTATCGCCTTCTTCGTGAAAGATTCTATTTCTCGTGGAAAGGAGAAAAGGCCGCTAAATTTAAAAACGGAGGTTCCAGAACTGCCACAAACTGAGACTTGTTCAATTCATTAGTCGGCTGTTAGGAAGATGCCGTTGTCCATAACATCGACGAAGGATACGATCGGCTCATTGAATATGTTCACGTTAGCGCTATGAAAGCTTAGAGTTCGAAAGTCACCAAGAGACGTCTATCTCCAGAAACACTCGAGCTGATACGGCAGCGTGAAATCGCACTAGCTGCAGGCAACCGCGAAGTAACGTTTGAGCTTGCAGAAGAATGCAGACAGGCGATAAAAAAAGATCTTAGAGAGAGAAGAGCAGCAGTAATGGCCGAAGTTGCAAAGGCTGAGAAAAACATTTGCAAGGCCCACCGAAGCTTCGCCAATTACAAGACCAAAATGATTGCTGTCCGGCGCCCAGACGGAACAGTTACAGCATCCAGATAGGGAATGGAGAAAATCATTTACGGTTACTACTCAGGTCTCTTCTACGTCCACGTCCTTCTTCCCTCATGAAATAAAGGACGGTTGACAAGTCGTGTCACCGCTCAGACTGCTGTGTCTCACTTTCATCAATTTACAAAAGACCTTTGATTCAGTTGAGATGGAAGCAATCTGGAAAGCCGTTGATAGTGAAGGAGTTCCTGCTCAGTACCTAAAGAATCTCCGTGAGCTGTACAAAAATTTCACAACCAAGATATCACCATTCTACAACGTTATTAACATTGATGTCAAAAGAGGGTTAAGGCAAGGTAACACAATCTCGCCAAAATTATTTATCGCCACCCTCCAGAACATCTTGCGAACATTGGAATGGGATAATATGGAAGTGAAGGTCGATGATCGGCAGTTACACCACCTTCGCTTGGCTGATGACATCGTCCTTATAACACCAAACATTAGCCAAGCGGAACGTATGCTTGACAACTTTGCTAAAGACTGTGGAAAGGTTGGTCTTCAAATAAATCTCACAAAAGCGATGTTCGTGAAGAATGGATTGGTTTCGCATGTCCCATTCACAGTCAGCGGAACGTATATCTCTGAATGCTCCAGTTACATCTGTCTAGGTCAGGAAATCAATATGATGAACGACCTAGCTCCAGAGTTTAGTAGAAGAAAACGAGCGGCTTGGAGAGCTTTCAAGAGCATCGATGATGTAGTGAAGAGAATAAAGAATGCCTGACTCCGTGCCCAACTTTTCGAATTGACGGTACTTCCTGCCTTAGCGTATGCGTTAGAAACCTGGTCGCGGCGTAAGTGGGATGAAAGATCACTCAGCGTTATCGAACGCGCAGTCGAAAGGGCGATGCTAAAAATATCTCGTTTCACGTAGGTAAGGGTAGGGATCCGTAGCTACAAGCTGCCTCAACGATCAAAAATCAAAGATGCCGTTCTGTACGCCAAAGTCTCGGAGATAAGGTGGGTAGGACACGTAATGCATATGAACGACAACCGGTAGACAAGAACAGTTAGTGACTGGATTTCTCGGGATGTTGAACCCACTGCAAAAAGACCACCGACTGGATGGTGAGAGTTCTTCATGAAAAGCGTGAAAGAAAGATATTATGCTCGACGAGCCCCTTAAGCCAGCAGAACCCACTGGGCTACTCTTGCACGCGACGGGGAAAAATGGAAAATTTACTGGCGCCCGCTCGAGTCACTCGACGATCAACGGAACTTCAGGTGGTACAGGTGGTCTTCTAAAGATAATAGGTGCCATGACAACAGCTAGCGTTGAATCATGGGTACTATAACGCAAAATAAATCCTAGGTCTAAATCACCGAAGACTGCCTATAGTCTACTTATGTGGTTGTTCTTCGCTCTGGTAAAGCTGTATTACGATATTTTTTTTGAAGGATGGAAAACAACTCACATCATTTCTCGTATCTTCGAATCTACATATTCCAGCTGTTGCCTTTAAAAATTCTGATTTTGGAGTCATAAAATTAGCACTTCTTCAGAAACTTTTTATCTCGTTATACTTCACAGGGTTTTAGAGAAAACTGTATATTGGAGTTGTCAGTGAACAAAACAAGCAGCCGAATTGTCACTTGTCACAATTTTTGTCACTAACCAGTTAGTCACTGTTTGCCTTTTTTTCTAGTGCACGTTTGTAGGAACGGTGGAGGTAAAAGAAGGCGTTAAAGAAGATCAGCCACTTCAACTTTCTATTTCCTTAGAGAAGAACTCGTTCTTGGTTGGAGTTGTCTGTGAGAAAGGAAAGAGCAAGAATTCGTTCGTTCCCAATGAGATGTGGTGAGTAAGCTGAAAGATTTCCGAGTATTGAAATCGCGAAAGTTCGCGATTTTCTAGCTGTAGATGTTTTAACATCGTATTCATTCCATCACTCCCAACAGTTTACCGCCTAATAGTGGCTGGGACGGGTTCCTAGGTGTCGGGCTGCGATGTACACCGGAGGTATTCGTGCTCTGCAGAGTTCTTCCTGAGAAGGAGTCCAGCGATTCTACCAGGAGGCCTAGATAAGAGTAAGCCAGGATCCACCGTCTTCCTGGTATGAAACTAGTTGTGTGGTGGCAAATCACCCTTTGATCCACAAGGGCTGACACTGCCCGTGGTGGTGAAGACCTGTGGTAGACTTTGGCCAGGCTGACCTCGAGATTCGAGGGAAGCACAATGGCTAAACCAGCAAAACTCTGAAAAAGTAGAAATTATGCTGGAGCCTGCACAACCAATGAAGACGGACCGTCCAAGTACCCAAGCATTCATTCTATCTATTCGAATGCTTGAAAACTATTACTTCTTTGATTTGTGTAATTTCTATACACTACATAACTACCAGTTTTAACAATGTACTCAATGATAAAGTGATACAATGTGATATTCTTAAAAACGTTATGAATAGAGAGTTTGATTTCTACTTCAATGAAAATGTAAATTCGTTTCCAGAACTGCCGTCTGTGGCATGTAGTATTTTGAAAAGAATTGATAACCAAACGGAGAAAGAAACTGTTTTTTTTGATTAACTGCTACAGAAGGAGAATAAAACGATGCATTCCGTTTTCAGCGTTGAATAGGTAGTGAGCAGTTGACGTTTTGCTTTACGACACGAAGTTTTTAGAGTTCTTTTCAGTTCTTTCAATTTATGTGAGCTTTGGTCAATGTGTAATCTTCTTCGAGTGAAAACTACTACTTCGATCGATATCAAAGCACTCATCAAGCAGGAGTACCTCTACTTGGGTTCGATGCTGAGTCCGTATGCTTCGGTGGTGTATTCTCTATCGTTTTGACTCTAACGTAAACTTTGTTAAGCCAACGAACCCTGTAAGTGAATACTAATTAGTCTGTATGAGCAAAGAAAACATGGAATATTCGATTTCGATCGGTTTATTAAGAATGCGCCATGATTTTGTCTCCATTAAGCATCATAGAGCGACTAAGTGTATAATATGGCTTAAGTTATGGAACACGACGAATCACGTCAGTGTCTTCGTCCTACCAAACAACTCCGTTACCGATTCGCTAATCTCAGAAGAATGTAGTCTTTACCACGGTCGTTCAATTAAACCGAGTGTTCTCCCATTTCCAGTAACTGTGTCATATGTCTCGTTATGAATATATACAAAGTAGGATTGGCTCAATAGGAGAGCATCGTTTAACACAACTTATTAAGCTGTAAAGGTTAAAAAGGTTAAAGTTCAAGCCTAGTATAACAACCACAACGTTGCTGAGATATTTGCAAAACTCTGGACCGCAGGTGTCTATGGTGGGAAACGAACGCGCTATTATTCTGTATTTCGCTTAGTAACCTGCCATGAAAATTATAGAAGGCAGAAAACAAAACGTTAAACCTAGTATAACAGGCAAGATCCTGGTTCGATTTCGCGCCCTGGCCGTTGTTGTTGTTGTTGCTGTTGTTTTTGTTGGTCGATGGCTGATGTTTCGGCGATTTCGCCTTCCTCAGAGCCGTAATGTTACAAGTGAATCTCACCTGGTGTAAAATCAGTTCCATGATCACAAAGGATAAAGGATAAAGTTCCCGCCGTTGATCAATACTTGAGGGATCCGCCATGCATTCGATTTCATCAAGCATCGTTTGGATGTGATTGAATGCAAATGGGGCCTTTACAATGAGTTCCGGTGGCCTATCGATATATCGAGCCAGTGCTGCTATCCTCCCAGACAAGTTTGGTGCCAATTTGCCAACTCCAGAGGGATGGAAGGCTTAGTGGGCCAAGGGCGCGGGGATAGATTCCACGCTTGTTTTACAGAACGCCTCCGACCACTGCGCCACACGCGTTCCTGCCTTAATTACATAAATTATGAAATATGCTTAAGTGATCCATTTCCTTCTATTGTATGGGTCTCTATGAATTGCAGCGCTTTTTTTGTTCATTGAGCGCTTTTTTGTTAATTTTATTGTTTTTGCAATAATCAACGAACGTGGTGACGTTGGTGCATGAGGTTTGAGGCGACTTAGGGTGCTTTTATCTCCTTAGCGATATGTTAAAGACTGAAGAATCGTGGTTTTCCTTGGAATTCTTCATAAATGTGCCAAGGCATCCATAGCTATTGACCAAAGACAGTATCCGGTTTTAATAGACGGAAGCTTTGCTTACCCAGCGGCTAGTAATCTCCCTGTTGGGACGGCTCGTTTATATAGGAATACCAACTAGTTAAGACGATTTAGTCAGAATTAGCTGCTCACCTTTGTGTGCCCCACGCGGGACTTCTTGTAAGTAGCAGTCACAAAGCCGGACACCTAAAACTTGGGTAGCTAAACCGTTTATTATAATTATGCAACAATTATAGTATAACAATGCAACTACAACTAATTCAATAATGATACAGATAATGAATAGGCGCAGCCTGATTACTGGTGTTCAGGTTGCTTATGAGTGAAGAGATTGGCATATGACTTTTACTACCTGAGATGGATGCGAGGCACGAATACGGTGACTTGGGCAGCATTGTTGTGACATGAGCTAGCTAACCGTGGAGCCGTATATATACCTTTTTCGCTGGGCGGAGTTAGACTACAGTAGGCGGAAAGACGGGTGCTGTAAACATTTCTCAAGCATTGCAATTTGATAGGGCGATATTCAAAGCCTAGGACCGTAAGTGCAGATATTTTACGAGTTAGGCGCCAGCGAATTGTTAGACATACGGCTATCAGATCGTCATGGAGAGAAGGTCATGGGAGAAACATTTGAAATGTTTGAAAGGATTTGAATTGTTTTACATAGAGAACATTCCAATATTCGTGAAGTTTCTATACTTTCAGTGAAACGGTAAGGTTGTGTATTCTGCAGTTGTTCAAGTGAATCATGCAAAAGGCGAAATTTTTCCGCAAGCAACCTTGTTTTCTTATATAAATAAATCCTTTCTAGTTTACTAACGACCCTACTAAATCGAGTGGGATATTAATGAGTGAAACAATTTCTGTCTTTTAGGGTGAATGGAAAGTTTCTATGGATTTGATTCAAGGCCAGAATGTGTTAGGTGGTCTTCAATTAGGAAAACTCACTGAGTGGTTGACCGTTGAGGTGAGTTACCTCTGAGATTTCATTTTTGTTTGGAATCAATTGAAAAGGCTTCATTTCTGTTGTCGCTTTTCACACCTGGAACTAGAGAAAGCAGCAAAAAACTGCTTGTGATTGGAATAGAAAAGTAAAACGAAATTCTTCGTTAAAAAGAGGAAGTCCTGATTCGACTTTCGTCAACGACCAAGATGTCAAAAGTCAGATGGCTGAAAACCTGGTGTGTTTACACGGCACCTAGTGCGTAATTAGCAATCAGTGGAGTATAGCCGTTAGTGACTAAGCTCCATTGAATGGAAACCGTCTAACAGTAAGAGCGTATAGTTGATGGTTAACCTTCACAAAGATTCTAGAAAAAATATATGATTCCGTGCGATTACTTGCTTTCGTTCGAGTAACTTGACAACTAGGGAAAAGACATATGATATAGATGATGCGATTAGGCATACTTTCCTCGCACTTGGAACTCTCTTCCTTCATATTGTCTTCATTTTTTCTGAAAGTTAATCCTAATTTCCTTCCTTTTTCGATTTCTTCTAGTTAATCTTTATATTCTATTGGAAGACTAAATCAAAGACTGCTTGAAAAAAAACGTGGGCTGGCACGCCAATCACTAAATCACGGCTTGTGTTTTAATCTGTATTAGATCAGAATAGGCTCTATTAAACGAAATAAAAACCATTGGAGCCCACAGATCTTGGCTGACTAAGAACGAGCTTATGTACATCGGTTGCACAGAACTCTGAAGCTCTGGAGACGACGAAGTTGCTGAAGACAGTTTCGGCCTCGAATTACATTCTGAAGCATTTCTTCCATACTAAATTCTCGAGATGCTTGGAGAAGGGGTAATCGGTAAACCGACAAGTATGATAGATTAGAGAGTTCGAAGCCCACGTCCTTTAACTTTTGCAGCATCAGTAGTGCAAAATGTGGCCACACATTATCGTGAATGATTGGTCGCTTTCTGTTCACTAGTGAGGAAAGCACGTGTTGAGGTTTTTGGTGTATTTCGTCGACTTGTTGGGTGTACCCAATCGCTTAGTCAGGACTCGGGAGGTTTTTATGCACTAAACCAGCTGTAGACCACCGATGGATCAACATGACCTTTTCTTTGGGCAGTTTCGGCTTTAGGAATTCTTGTGGAGCCTCACCATAGAACAAGCACTGGACCGACTGTGGCCGATTTTCGTAGAGGGATCTATTTCTCGTCACTGTTCACAATGCGTTCGAGATATAGGTCATTTAGTTGCTCAGAAGAAGTGCCGACGATACATCAAAACAGCGGTTTCATTGATTGTCATCCAATACCTGTACCATCTCTTTATCGAGGTTCTTTGTTATTTCAATGTTTTTTAAATACTAACAGCTGGGACGACTGGAAGTATCTAATAGGACGACGAATGCGTTTATCTGGGGCACGTGTAGCATTGTACACAGGATTCGTTCTTGGTTAGTTTCCTTAATACATAGCTTACAAGTTTTCCATATCTCTGGGTTCGGTGGACCAAGGCCATGGCAAGTGTAATAAATAATAAAGGATAAAGGTCTCGGCATTGATCAATCCCTTAGGGATGCGCAATGCATGTAACTTCGTTAAGTATCGTTTGTAGGGGATTGGTTGCATATCTGGCCTCTACAGTGACTCGAGGTGGCCTACCGGTACATCGAGCCATTGCTACAATCCTCTGAGACAAATCTGGCACCAATTTGCCAACTCCGGAGGTATGGAAGGTTTGGTGAGCCTGGAGAGCGGGGACCGATCCATATGTATTGCAGGGCGCCTCCGACCACTGCGCCACACGCGCAATATGGCACGTATGGGAAGATAAAAATACTTTCAATGTATATAGGCCAGATATGCATCCAATTACTTTTACGATGCTTGATGAAGTCGACTACACGACGGGTCCCTCAGGGATAAACCTATGCCAAACGTTTCATTCTTAACGCTTTATGCATTCCAGCAGTAGAATATGAATAAGAATTTTATTGGCAGATGTGCAATGATGAGTTTTTTCTTCTTTCGTCTCTTTTATTGAGCAAACAGAGTGGTCTGGATGCTAATTATTTTTCCAAGTCCGACTTTCTATTAACCTCGGCATTGATTGAATATATCTTTCTACTTCTGTTCAGCAAACACGAGGTGCTATTTTATTTCTTTATTTACGCACAAGCTGACGTTTCGGCGGATTTCGCCTTCCTCAGAGCCTGGAAGGGTCAAGTTGACAGCAATTCATTCGGCCAAACACCTCCATAACCAAACAGAGAAAGCGCTAAACCAAAATTTCAATCACATTTAGCATAGCTCTGCACACTCACCGCTTTCTATGAGTCTTCCACTGAGTATGTCGCGTGAAGACCGACCGCACAGAATTCGCATGGAAGCGTAATGTGCCCCTCCCATCAGAATAACAGGTTTATAAACTGTCCAATATCACGCGTGATAACGAGGCATTCCTCCCTGCGGTTCATTTTCAGATACTTGGAATTAATCCAGAATGCCTCTAGAGTTTTGCGCGCTTGTGTTCTCGATTCTTGCGCGACGATCGTAACCCTTACTTCAAAATCTTCTCCGTTATGGTTTTGCGTGCTATGCATACCTAATGGAGTAGTTACCTTACGTTTGCCGACTAGGTGTTCTTTTATACAATTATTCTTATTGCTAATTATCAATTATTGCTAATTATTTTTCTGTTTTTCACCATTGTGGCCTAAAATGCTTTTTTTCAGAGCGCAGAAGATGATTTGGGAAAGAGCCATCAAGAATTTTGAGGAGCCGGTTACAATTTCTCTACTCACGTACTTGTTGAGGGGTCGATATCAGCAAGAACCCTCTGTTATATACTCGTTGTTTTCTGGGTCCACTACTCTTACAGTGAAGTCTTTTCTTTTTTGAGCTCTACTGAGCAATCACAATAGACATTTGTTTCCTATAAATGACAAAGGCTTGTTTGATTTTTCTTATAAATGGTGTTCAATCTGTTATTCACAAGTGCACATGGCGCGTCAAAATTAGCGGTTTCTTGTTAAATGGAAACCAAAGAAGGCCACATGAAATGAGGATTGACTCAGGACATGGGCTTTACAGGGGCCATCTGAGTTTATTTCGTTACAATTGATATTTAAGATGTGCATATGTGTGCCCGTGAGTTGTGTCCTACTCGCCGGTTTGCAAAAAAAATCTGAAGTGAAGCAACTAGAAAGCACATAAGATTTGGTATGATATGATCCTACAAAATGCAGCCCAA
Organism: Angiostrongylus costaricensis; assembly: GCA_900624975.1. Classification (NCBI taxonomy): domain Eukaryota; kingdom Metazoa; phylum Nematoda; class Chromadorea; order Rhabditida; family Metastrongylidae; genus Angiostrongylus; species Angiostrongylus costaricensis. Next base: position 24,130 of record UYYA01004547.1, on the reverse strand, counting down.
TCTGCTTCAATAGGGACTGCAAAACCGCGCTTCGCTACTACTCTTCAACATCACGGAGTTTCCTTACGAGCCGCCCATGTGAACAATATGTTCATCTCAAATACAATGTAGAAAGTGACGTTGAATACAGCACCAATGAACTGACGTGGAAGAAGGAAAAAAATTATCCCTCTTTGAACATGTTTCTCATAATTCTCCATATTCTTGTTGAGTAAATACGAGATGTTACTTTATTCTTCATTACGGTAAAGCTGACGTTTCGACGGATTTCGCCTTTCTCAGATCCTGGAAAGGTCAAGTTGACCGCAATCTACCCATCCAAACACCTCCATAACCAGGGAGGAAATATTCTTAACCAAGACTTCAATCGCATTGAAAACAATGTAGCGCCTTCACATACTCACTACTTTCTATAACTCTTCCACTAGGTAGTTCGTGAGGTGACCAACCGCACAGAGATCACATGGAAGCGTAATGTGTCTCTTACTTTAAAACATCCGCTTTAAATATCCTGTGAGGTCGCGCGTGGTTACGAAGTATTCATCTCTGCAGTTCATTTCCGGATTCTTAAAATTTATCCAAAATGCTTCCAGGTTTTGCGCGCTGGAGTTCTCTGTTCCTGTGCGAGGACGCTAACTTCCACTTCAAAATGTTTCTTGTTATGTCTCTGTGTCCTAGTCACATGTATGCGCGTCTACGCTATGTACGACTGCTGGAGTATTTGTTTTAACTTTGAATTTACGGACTAGGTGCTCCTTTATACGAAGCAAAGTGGTCTACTGGTTTCTCTAATGTATTCGTCCCCTCACACTTCACAAGGGATCAGTTAAACCATACTCGGACTAATTCAATCGTGGCTGTCATACTGCAGCATCACTGAGCCTGAGGAAATAAATGAATTGGTGCAGGTAATGTGTTTGACAACTGCTAATTTTTGAATGTTCCTAATCGAAAAGTTCTAGACCAGTGCGGGTTCAGTCTCCTTCGCTCCAACATCAAAAGACAACGTGCTAAGATTGAAACATCATACAGTTTTGCAATCAATGTAAACTTGATTTTTTAAAATAAAAACAACTTTGTTAAATTGGAAAACAATGCAGATGAAAGGAATGGTAGTCCATTTTTATGGCCCGGCGGATGTGTCAGTCTTTAGCTGTTTTAAAATGAAAGCATTAAACTTGGTGCAAATTAGAGACTGAAGTTCTTTTTAGAACGCTGAGATCGAGAGTGTGCAAACTTTTTCGACATTGTAGGCAAAAAGTAGTGTCTATGGCGTGTCGCGGACGCCTTGTTTTAATCTGCTTCAGTGAAATTCTACTCAAGGATTAAATCCCTATCAGCGGCAGCTTAAGATGCCTGACGTCGAGGAGGAGAGAGCCATGTGTATAGGGTACTGATACTAGTTTGTTCGAGGTTGAACAATTTGTTATTCTCTCCGTCGTATTACTGTTAGAACTCCTTGAAATTCCCACCCTAAGCGAGAATTTGTAATTTTCAAGAAAGTTCATTCTTATATTATATAGGCTAATTTGTTGCTTAGGTTTACGTTTTTTTTTCGTTTTCGTTTTTTTCGTTTTTCATTGAAGTGCTCACGTCCATAACTGTCATAGTCATCGAAAAGCTATCTGTATTTGTCAAAAAACTGGTACATTTCGAAGCTGTGCTAACACTGCGGGAAATGTATTTATTAAAACATCCTACAACAGTTTTTTCTAAAACGGCTTCATTTCGGGCTAGCCTTTCTAGCATACACTTAGTCGAGGGGCTTTGTAATAGCCGTGCATCATCTCACACGTAAGGAATAAAGAAGAGTAGAGCTCTCGGCGGTGATCAATACCTGAAGGATGCGCCATGCATTCGACTTCAATGAGCATCGTTTGGAAGTGATTGAATGCATATCTGGCCTTTACAATGACTCACGGTGACCTAGCGATGAATCGAGCCGGAGCTGCTATCCTTCCAAACAATGGTACCAATTTGCCGGCCCCGGAGGGATTGAAGGCTTGGTGGGCAATGGGCGAGGCGATTGATTCCACGTGTGTGTCGCAGTGGCACCTCCAACCACTGCGCCACACGCGCCCTTCATTTACTTAATGCCTAACAATGGGAGTATATGGTAAATAGATCACTAAAAACCGCACTATAAACAATTCAAGACCGACATTTGATATGAATACAAAAGATTCTGCTTAGAACGTCAACACACTTGCCATTTCGTCAGGACTTACTTGGATACTTGGACAGCCCACCATTACTAGTTGTTCGAGACCCAGCATAATCTCCATTTTTCGGAGCTCAGCTATCGTTCCACTGAAGCCCCGAGGTCAGCCTGGCCAAAGTCTGCCCCAGGTTCTCACTACCACAGGCATTCACAGCCCTTGTGGATCAGAGAAAGATTTACCACCATGCGACTTTGATACCAGGACGGTAGTGGCTCCTGGCATTGGTTTACTCTTAGCAAGGCCTCCTGATGGAAACGTCAGACTCCTTCTCATCTTAGTAGCCTCTGCCAGGGTTACAAATCCCGCCGCTGTACATCGCAGTCCGACACCCAGGAACACCTTCCAGCCACGATTAGCCAAAAAAAATTGTAAAATCTCTGGGTTTCGTGAACCGATCCTTTACATCCCTAGTTCGTTCATTTTCACTCTCAGTGAGAAGTCTGGTGATGTCCAAATTTATCGTTTGACTTAGCTGGAGGCCAGGGTATTGAATACTTGAGCATCAAAATTAGCCTAAAATAATAAAAATGGATAAAGATCTCATCGTTAATCAATTCTAAAAGTGAGCCATGCATTCTACTTAATCAGTCATCGCTGGATATAACTGAATGCATATTTAACCTGTGCAGTGATTTCCGGTGACCTAACGATGTATTGAATCAGTGCTGCTTTTTTTTCCAGGGACCTCTGGTAGCAATTTGTCAACACCGGTGATCTGGAGGGCTTGCCTAGGGTACGAGATCGATCCCATATGTATTGCAGGGCACCTCTGGCCATTACGCTACATGTGCCTTATCCCAATGCAATAAACGGGAGAGTTAATTCTAAGTATTAAAGTAGATGGCATCAAGGTCGAAGTGGATGAGAAAGAGGGAGAGGAAACAAGAAGAATAAAGTGATAAGAAAGGGAGAGAATGAATATAACCGAGAAAGCCTTATATACCGTTTTGATCTTTTAAAATATTCCTCAATATTAGCAGATTAATGGCACCATCTTCTCCGATAAAAATTAGTGAGAACTCCGCTGATTCATTGACGTTACTATTTTTTACGCCTGCTGATTGATCTTCACTTGATATTCATACATACTCGAAGGCAGTCGCCTCTTTCAACAAACATATTTGAGATCATAATAAACCTTATATATTGGATTTGTTTACTTCATTCTAATGGTGCTCAACTTCAGTGGATTCTGCTACGAAAACCTACACCGCGAGATTGAATTGCTGTGGAGCATGGACTCGTCCCAATCGGCTTTAAAAAGAACGAAGTCATCTAAACATTAGCCGAATAAAGTTTATACAACAATCACGCACAGGCTAAACAATCTGGGAAGCTTTTGAATAGAAATGAAATCCGCCGGAACCTAGAAATTTTTGCCAACAAGATGAAAATTTCCTTCTTCGACGGCGACAAAAATTGGATTTTTATTAAAACTTCAATTGTAAACAAACTTACAGCGAAAGATTCGCTTTGGCGGAGCTACTGCTTTTTTGGGAAACACTGAAAAAAATTTTTTACAAGTTTTTCAAGTCACGGGTTTCATAAATCTTCTACTTACTGAAAATGGTCGGGAATTAATAGAAAACCTGCTGCATTGCACCTGATGTGGAGAACGCAGAGTTCAATTTTTTTAGCAACAGTTTAATGTTTTTTTTCCTCTTTTTACTACCACTTACAACTATCGTACAAAATGGAAGAATATAAGAACTATTGCAATATCTTCAAGATAAGTGGTAAATCCGCCAAAATTCTGGAAGCAATGCTTTCGGCAGACGAGATATAGCAAAATGTGGCATATAGTAGATGCTCTACCTCTAGATGGATGAAGAAAAAAGCCTTTCATAATTGATATTTCCAAACCTATTGGTTTTCTATCTGTCGGAAATTTATCGTTTATTGTCGGAAAAACCAGCACTTGGAGTATTCAAATCGCGGACGGGTTCACGGCTTTTCTTTTTGCCTTCTGAGAAATCAACGGATCACCGACACGATAATCTATTCTCCCTGACACTTCGAAATTCTGTTTCAATCTAGCTATAATTCTAATTTTAAGCTTTTCTAAGTTTTAATTTTTTTAGACACTCACCGTTTTCTTTCTTTGACGAGCTTACACGAGGTTGATAATGATGTTTATTTTCGGCTAACGTTTCGACGTCTTCGTCTTCCTCAGAGCCGATGATCCGAGTCGATGGTCCTCGCTAACAATAACACCGACTTCTGCACGATGTGCGCGATGATTATGTCCGGAAAAAAGACAAGTTCTTATCACCGGACATTATCATTATATCCACCATCAACATCGTGTATAAAAGGGCATCATTGAGTAAGGATACCTCATTCGAGGAGATGGCTCACTGAAGACGACCTGACTCGACACGAAGGCGAAGCTGCCACGTCGAGACAAATAACAAGCGAGGACCATCGACTCGGATCATCGGCTCTGAGGAAGACGAGGACGTCGAAACGTTAGCCGGAAATAAACAACATTATCAACCTCGTGTAAGCTCATCAAAGAAAGAATACATGTTGATTAGTGATACCGAGGTTCAAAGAAAGTCGGTTTCGAAATATTACTCACCGTTTTTTTGTTTGGAAGTCTTCCAGTTGATCAACAGCACGAAGTCTTACATGGGCAGTGAATGTGCGCTGTTCAGGTCAAAAAACAGGAGCAATATTTGTGCTGGTGTTATTCGCTGCAAGTATTAACAAATGTGATAGTGCTATCGTCGATAATGATTTCCTGAAAAAGTGATTTCTGAGCTTTTCACTTTTTCAACACCAAATCAAATACCGGGCTCAAAATGTGTCTTCGCTTGTGGCCAAAAAAGTCGGTTATCCTGTTCTTGCGCAGCATCTCCCTTTTACCTTACCCATCCCATTTTCGTGCATGAAATCGTGTTCACCGATAATCATGTCGGGGACAATAGCGTCGAACGTCGACGCATCTTCACAGCGAATTTTCCGTGTTCACTGATATTCCAATACGACTTGCAAACTGGTTATTATCGAGCATTCGCTTGAGACACGGACGATCGTCGCTTTATCCACCACGCGGCGCCAATCACAATCCACTCGCTTTACCTTCAATTGCAGTGCATTCCACCAATCCGGAACTATACCGACTGAGCTTTCTCCTTTTAGAAAAATGAATGTTAGTGTATACGTGTTTCCATGTTTGGCAATATCTTTAATGCTGATATTTCAGATCCTCATTTCGGCCGCTATATTCGTGACCGTATCTTCCGAGTTCTCTCCTGATTTCTCAGCATTTCTTGCCACTTACTATGGCCCATATGTGAGAAACCAAATGGAAAGGTAAACTTTGTTTCATCTTCTTTTAAGTTGCGAATAGTCTCTATTGTGTTCAAGGCGAAATCGTCTCTTTTCGCTCATGTGCAAAAACAAACAGCAACACAAATTCGATATGCCGTGTTTTATTTTTAGTATCTCCGGTATTACGAATGTCACAGGTGGTTCACCTGATTGTGCACTAACAAGTATCGACTCCTTGCTGCTCTGAGAATGATCTTGTTCTTCACAGTGATGAAAAACGCTGCTAGAAGCATAAAACATTGGCTTTACGCCCCACTTCAACGCCTGGTACCCTCGTTTGAGTGGTTACCATTTAGTGAATTAAAGAACTATAACGTAAAATCAACATTAAATTGTATTTACCTTCGTAAACTATATTTGGGCTCATATTTAAATTTACAATTACGTTTTTTGAGTTAACAAAAAAACTATCATTGAGATTTAGATCAGCTTAAATAAAAGGATAAAGGATAAAGCTCTTGGCTTTGACCAATCCCTGAAGGAAGCGCCATGCATTCGACTTCATTAAGTATCGTCGGGGCTGATGAAATGCATATCAGGCCTTTACGATGACTTGCGGTGGCCTACCGATGTATCGAGCCAGTCTGCTATCCTTCCAGACAAATCTGGTACCAATCTGCCTACTCCGGAAGGTTGGAGGGTTTGGTGAGCGTTAGTCGCGGGGTTCGATCCCGTGTCTATTGCAGGATGACTCCAACCACTGCGCCGCATGCGCCCTTAAAGAAGAAGAAACGGAAAAAAACGGTTTTCATTCGGTAAATGCAATGACGGAGTTTCTATACGACATCTCGGAAGAAAACAATTGGAAAGGGGTCAAAGGTATACAATGGTTAAAACATTCTAAAAACTTCAACTACACACCGAATGGCCACCGTTCTGTGACCGGAAGCAGCATCTTACTTCTCCAGTTTTCCTGATATCACTTTTTAGTCGTTAAAATCGCACCTTTTAAACTCATTTTTGTGTAGCCGCGCTCGTTTCTGCTGTACTTATGTCTACATTCGCCATTTTAAACTTTTTTTTGCTAAATTTACTCACGCACATTGCTTCGGTTAGCCGCGATGAAGATGAAGCCATACCAGAATCTACTATGCCCATGTCCTGAGAGGTAGATGGATTCGGGGAAAAGCTACATCAGACTGATAACTCTAGTGTTGGTGTTTGCTTTTGGCTATTTCTATCTTACGTGTCGATTTCGCCACAAGGGTTAAATCTGGCGACAGAGAGACACGAAATGGGACGTTGTTCCATATGACAGCCAATAAAGAATCTTCACGCAAGCTCTAGTAGAGCTCGAAATGTTCCGGTGACGTTCTCGGGTACTTGATTAGAATAATCGATGAGCTAACTGAGGGTTTCCTGTATTTTTCAAGCGAAGCAAAGTTTGTTGGTTAGGTAGAGTGGACGCAGGAAAGAATGGGAAGTTCATTTATAAGAACCCACCCGAATCACTCTGTAGTAAACATAGTCGACTTATGCTTCAATTTTCATACGTCTTTGATTGAATATACAATGAAAAAACGATTGCTGTTACAATAAATATCACGTGAAGTGGTGTAACTTAGGATTCGTATATAATGCTGAGATATTTGCAAAAGTCCGGACCGCAAGTGTATGCGGTGGGGAACGAACACGCGCTGTTGTCCTTACCGGGGAGCAACGCATTTCACCACCACACCATCCGGGTCCTTTGTTTTGCCTGTCTCTCAAATATCTCAGCATTATCTACGAGTTTTATTTCGCAATATACCCTGCCATTAGAAAGAAAAAGGCAGTAAATAAAAGGGTTAAGATTGTGATTATAACTTAGGATTTGTTCACTTAGAGTCGCACTTATTGTAAATGCACAAGTCACGACTATCAGCGTGCTAAGCCAGTCAAGCTTGAGTATTATGTCCTCGATTACGGTACATACCTTCTTAAACTGCTCCGTAATTGTACAAAACTGTGAAGCGAAGCAATCTTTTTCATTTTGAAGGCGAGATCTTGGATCGACGGGATCCTTTGGTGGAAAAGCGAATAGAACAGAACGTCTCAACAATCAACCAATTGTGTTTGTACACGGTGTTTCGGACACGGCCGGCGAGAAGATGAAACAAGCAGCTGAATGGTTTATGTAAGCACTCACTTCGCTTGTCCATCCATAGAAAGTAGCTCTTGGAATTACAAGAGGAGAGCAATTTTGATTTACACCGGTAAACTGTTCGCTGTAGTAATAAACAAAGATGGAGAAATAAATAAGGTAGATAGATATGTAAACTATATATCAATAATTTTGACGACTTAAAAGGAAAACGTCTTTCTAAACAGTTCCCAGGATCGACTTTCTATTAACCTCGGCATTGGATTATGAATACGTGGTTTTTTGGTTCAGCAATCGCGAGGTTTTTAAACAGCATACATTTACTTCCATAGAAAAACACAATACAATACAACGCTAGCTGACGTTTCGGCAGTATCGCCTTCTTCAGAGCCTGGAAGGGTATACTGATATACAATCTACTAGGCCAAACTCTTCAATAACACATACAAAAGGGCGAAAAAACTATGATAATCACATGATCAACAGCTGATCAAAAAACCCACCGCTTTTTCGTGACTTCCAATGAGAAAGTTTAGAAAAGCTGATTATAGTTGCATATGGTTGATGACTGCAGCATCCCAGATCAGAAATCGATGCGAACATACGGGGTCAAGTCGCGTATGACCTCTGGGCATTCATTCCTGCTATTTATTGTAGGGTTTTTGGCATTTGTCTAAAAAGTCTCAAGAAGCATTCGCGCTGGTGTTTTAGACTCCTGTGCAAGGATATTGACTTTTACTTCAAAATCGTCTCCGCTATGCTTTTGTATTCTATGCGTGCCTAGTAGGGTACTTTATCTTAGTTTTCGTTTGCCATCTGGGTGATTTTTTATACGGATATGTATCCGTATAAATTTTTCTGATGTGGGATGGTGCAGTCGTCAACCATATGCGACTATAATCAGCTGTTCTAAACTTCCTCATTGGAAGTCACGAAAAAGCGGTGGGTTTTTTGATCAGCTGTTGATCATGTGATTATCATAGTTTTTTCGCTTCTTTGTATGTGTTATTGAAGAGTTTGGCCTAGTAGATTGTATATCAGTATACCCTTCCAGGCTCTGAAGAAGGCGATGCTGCCGAAACGTCAGCTAGTGTTGTATTGTATTGTGTTTCTCTATGGAAGTAAATGCATGCTGTTTAAATACCTCGCGATTGCTGAACAAGAAAATGGCGTCTTTCTAAACCCTTAATTTGTAATACAACCACAATGATACTGAGGTATGAGAAAAAAACCCGTGGCCAAAGCTGTGCCTCGAACCCGCAATTACCTTTCACGGGTGTTCACATGTTACCTACTGCACCAAGGAGGCTCTTGCTTTGTCTTTCTCTCGGCAAGCTTTTTGTCTCTGCTCAAATGGATTCAGTGTGAAATTGTGCTGCCAGATCATCCATGTTGACGGGTGATTGCTGATGGCGATGTTAGAGTACGAAGAAAACTGATGAGAGGAAGGCAAAGCAGCGGCATCCGTTTGTGCAACGGATTATACGTGAGACCACGGAAAGGGTGGGGTCGAAGAGGACCTGAGGCTCGGAGATTTGCTCATATTTTAGCATTATTGTGGTTATATTCCACATAATACGCTGCTGCGAGAAAAATAATGGGCAGTAAGTAAAGATTCTTGATATCGTTTTTTAACTTGCCTTTCGTTATGTAACTATGTTTCGAATACAGCAGATGGCGAAGGGTTCCTTTGTGTTCAAGAGTCCTTAACCGGTGTTCTCTTAACGAGAACTGGCCTTAGGAACGAATTGAATGGAGGCTGTGCAGGTCGATGGGATACAAAAGTAGCGAGCTGTATGCTACAACGTATTTCGATGGATCTCAAGGAAACCCTCTCAAGTGGGTGGAGTACGGTATGAGATGTGAATACGTGAAACAGGTGAGCTTCCGTCAAGAACTTTCTTTGTTTTTCCTCGGATTTATAATTTCGGTAAACATATGCTGATCATGTTCTATTCTTCAACAAGAAAGTTCTCATTGCTTTTGTGTTGTGTTGGAGATGAGTATAGAATTTCTATGGAACAGATTAAAGGCGAGTATTAATTAACAACGTAGACTTCTTAAACTTTAAGTCTGATTTTAGTCGTCTTCGAGCAAGAAATTTTAAGATCTAGTGGTTTTCTTATTTTTTGCTTTATATAACTCGTATATAGTGTGCCAATCCCAACACTTTTCTCACTCTATTTGTTTCCCTACCATTCATCGTCCACAAAGCTCTTCAAAATTTCACATGTTGCCTCGGCTTCTGCTCGAGGGTTTCGTCTTCTTTATGAATGTCGTAAAATGCTAATCGAGTCGATTTTCCTTCCAATCTTGGAGATATCCAGACTAAGGCGCTCCCAAGTGGATTGAGAACGCTGGAGATGGGTTCGAAGAGCTCCCTGTTTCCTGATAGATTATATCACTAACCACTACGCTCTCTCCTTCTTCCAGACTCAAAAGGATAACAATGGTATTTTTTTTAATCTTCAGCCTTCTTCTATAAGCAATTGTGTCATATTTCACAGAAAGTAAATAGGAAGTTTACTAAGCACATACTTCACCAAAAACCTTCAGATCTTGGGTGGATCACAATGATATTCCTCATTCTTTTCAATTTTTGAAAGAAAAAGGGTCGTTAGCATCAACTTCGAAACTTTCTGTCATCTATATAGAGTGTTCTTAAGAATTCTCTGCATGAAACATACTACCACAGCAAAGCCGAGCTGGTAGCGAATGGAAAAAATACCAATAGATGTATAGAGCTAATCGAAAAGCGGTTTACAGCGACATACTAGCATTCATTAAATCAATCGCTTCATTGATTTTTACATGTGCTGCATACCTAATGCGGTCCAGATATACTCAATTTCATATGGCCTGTTATGGATTACAGATTCGAGCTCTTATCGTTGCGACTCGACTCTACACAGGCCGTGCTGTGGACGTGATCGCCTTCTCACTTGGAGTGCCCGTATCCAGGAAGGCTATCTTAGGAGGTGACCGTGATTTTACTGCTCAAATAATGCTTAAAAGCTCTTAAAAATCTAGAGTGATTTGGGGCAAGTAATTTATAGGAACCAGCTACGGAATCTTTTGAACAAATTGTTCGAACTGGAAATACCACAAGTTTGTAGTGATACAGCAGAAGTCGAGTTGACCTGCTAAAAAACTTCGGATAGTCTATCAGAAGAGATCGAAACAGTCTTCAGTTAGATAGCTAATTAAACAAATGTGAAGGAACCGTAAACTGGTGGTTACCGTGCTGTACCGTTCAATCAATGAATGAATGGGAAAACGAACTCCTCGCATGTATGGCAGGCAGTGTGTAAACACTTTGTAATAATCATCTTATTTTTGTTAAGTGTTAAGTCACTAATTAGCAAAACTGCACCCAGTGAGTTAACCATACCAGATTGGTAATTCGATGTTTTTTTTCAATAAGCAGACACGAGGTTGTTATTATAGAATTTATTAGGATACAATATCTGACGTTTCGGCGGTTTCGCCTTCTTCAGAGTCTGGAAAGGTCAAATTGAGATGCGATCTACTCAGCCAAGCACTTTCATAATCTCAGCAGATAAAACTTAACAAACAAAGTTGTAATTCTTCGTATTTTTGTTGAGCAAACGCCAGGTGTTATTATTCTTTATTCACGAATAAGCTGACGTTTCGGCGGATTTCGCCTTCCTCAGAGCCTGGAAAGGTCAAGTTGATAGCAATTTACTCGGCCAGACGCCTCCATAACCAAACAAAGAAACTCCAAACCAAGATTTCAATCACATTGAACACAGCTCTGCGCACTCACCGCTTTCTATGAGGTTTCCACTAAGTATGTCGCATGAAGACTAACCGCACAGAAATCACATGGAAGCATAATGTGCCCCTCCCATCAGAATAGCGGTCTTATATACTGCCCTATATCACGCGTGATAATGAGGCATTCTTCCCTGCGGTTCATTTTTGGATTTCTGGAATTAATCCAGAATGCCTCGAGAGTTTTGCGCGCTTGTGTTCTCGATTCCTGCGCGAGGATTGTAACCCTTACTTCAAAACCTTCTCCGTTATGTCTCTGGGTCCTATGCGTGCCTAACGGGGTGTTTGGTCTATGTTTGCCGGCTAGGTGTTCTTTTATGCGGGCACAGAGGCGTCTGCCCATTTCGCCAATGTATTCGTCTCCGCACGTCTTACAGGAGATCAGATAAACTATACCTGAGCTCATGCTATAACCGTCTCTACCACTGGGGCAAATTATGCGGTTTTGAGTTGCACATAGACGGTCATAGAGGCAGTCACGAATAGTTGGCGCTTAAGATTACTCGGTGGTATTTCAACTACGTTTATCGAATTTTCTATACCCGCCCTTCTTAAGCAGCGTTTTATAGCTGTACTTACATCATTTGAGATGAAGGGTAGGGTAAACGAGACCCTTCTGTCGCTAGAGTTGACGTTTGGAGGCTTTGGATTTCCCCTACACCTATCCTGAGCTACAGTTTCGTAGCCATTAGAAATGGCTATTTGCTGCGCCAAGTTCTGGGACTCCTCTCTCTGCTCTCCTCCCGTGCACACGTTGGTTGCTGTTCGAAACATGTTTCTTATAAACGCCCTTTTCGTGTGAGAGGGGTGAGAGGAGAGGTAATGAATCAAGATGTTTTTACTACTTGGCTTTCGGTACCGCTTTGTAATGTAGCCATTTTCTGACAGGTGAATTTGTACGTTCAGGAATGGAAGCCATTTTTCTTTCGGCTTTCCACAGGTTAACTTGATATACTCTGACTGTGAATTTAACAACTTGAAACATTTGTCCATTTCTTCTTGTGTTGAACAAAGGACAAAACAGTCGTCTACATATCTACAGTAGAGTAGCGGCCCGAGATCAGTCACCGGTGCTTCCACCTTAGACATAAATGCAATGGCAAGGCTTGGAGCCAGACGTCGTCCCATTGCCAACCCTCTTATTTGAGCATACTACTTTCTGGACCATCTGAAGATTGAGCAGCTCAAGCATTCTTTTAAGAGCGCTATCAAGTGCTCTTTATTCTGTCCGTTGGCCCGTTTACGCAGCTAATCATTAGTCTAACCTTAAATAGTGATGGATCGGTAGACGCAAGATCATCGCTGGATACTAACTTATGAGTTTTTAAAAGTAAGTACAAGACGGGGCATGTTGGTAAGTCGACTTTTAGTAGAGAGATAACTAATGGTTTTAAACCAGCAGCCCTTGCCATTTTGGCCCATTCGTGGTTCAATTTTCGGTATTTACTTTTAAATTCCTTCTTAGATGATGGTTGATAAGGTGAAGCATCTTCAAGATGTTTTTTCGTTATCTCCACTTCCAACTGATGAGGAATTACAACAAACTCTCCACCCTTATCACTAACGGATAGTCTTATGGTTTTCAACCTTATCAGCTCTCGTACCTCTCGCATACCACGTTTTTGTATTTCAGTGAGGTTGGAGCAGTATCTCTTAGCGCGATAGTGATTAAGGACTTTGAGAGTTTGATTCGCAAACAGCCGAAAATTAACATCAACATCGTTATTGGGCTCTTGTTGTCTTAAAAACGGCGGAGGAAATGGTGCCATTGGTAGAGCCCTCACTTGGTTTTGTTCGCACCTATTTAGCGCTTCATCTCTAGCTCTTTTGCGGAGTTTATCTTGAAGTTCATGTAAACTGCATGTGACCCTACGCAAGGTTATCTTAGAAATGGGTTCGGATGGTGAGAAACTCGGCCCCAATTTTAATAACGAGCGCGTACCGTCAGGGAGAGTCATGCCTCCTAACACGGTTAGCCTTGAATTTTCTCGCACATTACCTATCCTATTGTGATCTTTTTGATGTTCCTTACCGATATTTTTGTGCGCTATTGAAGCAGTGTTATTCGATTTACTCAAAAGGTCTTCGAATTTTATCCGCAAAGTTACTTTAGCATTTGACCTAATAGAGTTGCAAATCAACATTGACCTGCCCACTATTCTCCTCCAGAGGCGGTCTTCCAAATACTGAGCAGAAAAGTTTTCCTTCGTCTCGCACTTCTTCCACTTGGTGAACATCTGGTTTTGTCGGCTTCGTAGACAGGTGCGTAGTGTTCGCAATTCGATATCCAGTGCTCGGTGACTGTCCTCTGGTAGTCCGCATACGTCGTGCAGTCGTCTTCGTTTGATGAAGTTCGGAACGACTTGATGTTTTAGACAGCGGCGGAGAAAGTGTATTGACTGTCGAGCTAAGACGATCTTTTGTTTCCGTGACAGCGCTTCTTTTACAAGTCGGAAGTATCTTGCTGGTATATCTTGCAGTAACTCCCGCGACCGACTTTCTACTAACCTCGGCACTGATCAAGTAATTCTTCGCATTTTTGTTGAGCAAACGCGATTAGGCGCCCATAGGATGCTGGAACACAACGAAGATTTTGAAGTAGGAGTCACTATCCTCACGCACGAATCAAAAACATCAAAGCGTAAAACTCTTGAAGCGTTTTAGATCAATTCCAAAAATTCAAAAATGAACTTTAAGGAGGAGTGTCTTGTCATCACGCGTGACCTGGCGCCATACCTCAGGCTTATCCAATGACCTGGCACAGACACAGTTATCGCCCATGTATTACTCTGTGCGGCGGCTATCCATCAACTAACTTAAATACTTACAACAAATAAACGGTAGGTGTTTAAATAAAGCTGTTTCTTATGCGAATGCAAATCCATTTGTCAAGTTTTATCTGCTGGGGTTATGAAAGCGTTTGGCTGACTAGATCGCATCTCAATTTGACTTTTCCAGGCTCTGAAAAGGCGAAGCCAGCGAAACGTCAGCTATTGTATCCTAATAAATCCTGTAATAACAACCTCGTGTCTGCTTATTGAAAAAAAACACAGAATTATCAATCAATGCCGAGGTTAAAAAAAGTGGTTGTGGGAATTGCATACCAGATTGGCCTACCCAATGAATTCCGTAGAGTCACGGACCAAGTGGAATGCACGGAACGTTGTCAACTCTACAAACCTCTTTCGCTGAACAAAAAAAGATTCTCGACCTAAATGTAATCCCAGATTAGAAGAAACATATGAATGATAACCGTCATGTACTGATTAAAACGTTATACTTCAATCTCATACTCGATGACTTGTTTTCTCCCTCAAAATCAACCATATACTGATAAAATAAAGCTAAAAGAAGGTTGGGGTCCGATATAGATTGAACTATGGTCCGTTACGAATGGAACAAGATCAGGCAAATGATAATAGGTCGATGTGTGGACTCTGGCGAATATCTGGGCGCACCACTCACGAAATTCATCGACACATTTGTTGGTGTCGCTGGCCCGAACCACGGTATAAGTTTGCAGGTACTCATTTTATCCATTCGCTTTATTCATATTACTTGTTCTATTCTCGGAAATGTCAAACGTGTTCTAATGGCTAAACATCACGGCAGAGAGGGTGACTGGTTTGGCCCAGTTTAGAATAAGCAACAGTGAATTTATCTGCACTTTCCAAGATGTTAATTTCTTTAATAGTTGCTTTCATAGTTGAACTATTTTGGCATTTTATGTAGTAAACCAGTAAATTTCCACCTTCCACTGGCAAATCCTAGTTGTATTCCGAAAAAATTCATACCGTAAGCTCAGCTAAGTCATGTGTTAGCTATTTCTTGCCTTCAGATGTCGCTTGAATTGAATGTAATAAAGGCGCACTAGAATAAAACTACAAACAAAAGAGAAAGAGAAATGGGACAAAGGATGAACAGAAAAGACAGCCAAGGACCAATATGATCGGATGAATCAACAGATGGGTCAAAGTCAACTTTCAATTTGCTGGAAATGTCGGTACATGTTCCGACGACGTTTTTTTTCCTAACACTATGGATAAAGCCGTAGATGCATTGGATGCAATGCATTTTATGCGGACACAACGGCCGCTTTCAACTACAAGCCGTCATATCGCAACTAATACCGGACCTTATCAGTTGAGATTAAGACTATTGTAATCTTCACATTATTGTATTAAACATTCATAGACTATACAAAAGATAAGAACTACCTTGTTCTTTTCCTCGTTCCTGGCCCATGTATTATTCTGTGTTGCTGCTCAACCAATTGGTTGGAATACTTACAATTTTGCCAAGCTTATAACGCACATTTCTTCCACTTCATTCTTCCCTCAAGCTCATATTTCGAACACAAAGGAAAATGAACAGGTGGGATTTTGTCTAGAACAACGTAGAAGTGCATCCCAATTAACCACTACTGCGAGGCGTAAAACGATAAAGGATAAAGCTCTCGGAATTGATCAATTTCTGAGGGATACGCCGTGCATTCGACTTCATTAAACATAGTTTGGAGGTGATTGAATGCATATCTGGCCTTTACAATGACTCGCGATGGCCCAACGATATATCGAGCCAGTGCTGCTATGCTCCCAGACAAGTTTGGTACCAATTTACCGACTCCGGAGGGATGAAAGACTTGGTTGGCCATGAGCGCGTGAATCGATTCCACGTGTGTTGCAGGGCGCCTCCGATCACTGCGCCACACGCGCCACTGCTATGCTTGTATTACAAGTTTTCAAAATTTTCAGCTTTGTGAAAATATTTGTTATGAACATATGTAAAACCGAAAGTGGACTGTGTGGAATTACAAAATCTGTGCAGTTAGCTTCTAGCATCTTAAATATTCGGAGGAGGCATCATCGTCAGCTATCGAAGATGCAGCTTTGGCCGTTATTGATGAATCTCGTTTGCAATCCTTCCTTTTTAAATAGCTCTGAGATATAGCTCTTTCTTATATTGTCGTAATAGCACATTGTCGTAATAGATTTATAGGTGGGTGGCGTTGCTATTCCTGGATGTGTGCTGAGTGTGATCCCCGTTTGTAATCAAGTAACCGGACTCTATTCAGGATTTTGTCCTAATGAAAGCGAATTTCTGCAGGTATCCATATACATTGTAGCCAACTAAATAAGAAATTGCTCTTGTGATATTGATAATGTAGTTTCATTCCAATGCTGATATGAACAGGGATTTTTTTTCAGGATATTAACAAGCAATATGGATATGAAGGTCGTTATATCTTTTCTATTCATTCAAAGAAGGACCAAATAGTAGGCCACATCGTATGTGACAAGGTCGATTATCTCCTGTATATCTTCATCTGTAATTTATTTAAAGATCTTTTGTCATTTTCTCCTCAATTTTTTTTTCTCATTTGGTATTTCTCCAAACTGTCATCACTCTTTCACGTCTATGAAAAATATGAAACGAGCTCAATCCGAAACGTTAAGAAAGAACTCCAAGGTGAACTCTACGAGAAAATGATATTAAAAAGAAGCCGTTTGCAGGTTACATCGATGATAGCCGGTCAAACAGGTGAAAAGGTGCTCGAGGACCTCAATCACGATGACACATTCCAGAAAACCCATGAGACCCAGCTGACAATGATACAGTATCATACTGTTTTATAAGTTGATTTGTTCAGTAATTGTTATCATATCCATTGTAATAAATTTTGGAGATAAATAGCAGATGAAAAGTCTTTCGAGTTTAGTTCTGACAGGGGAACTTCAACTGAGATCGACATTAAATCAAGAAGTATTCCAATTCAAAAAAATATGATTCGATTCTGCACCTAACCATCTCGTGGTGCGAAAAAGTAACTGCTAACTTAGTTGCTAGCTGCTATGGCTGCATAATGCTGTTTTTTATAAAAGTTTATTAGTGCACACAGATTCTAACTTATTATTTACTGCCTACTATTCTTAATGGCAGGGTATATATTGCGAAATATAGCTTTAATGATGCTGAGATATTTGTAAAACTACGGACCGCAGGTGTCTGCGGTGGGGAGCGAACGCGCTATTGTCCTTTCCGGGGAGAAACGTGTTCACCACCACACCATGCGGGCCCTTCGTTTCGCTTGTCTCTCAGATCTGGAGAGCCCAAATCGGCAACGTTCGTTGAATTTCCGTTGCCGATTTCGGCTCCTCGGATCAAATCCGCTGGCGGGTGATTGCTAATGGCGAAAGATCAATAGAACTAGCTGACAGGCGAAACGAAGGACCCGCATGGTGTGGTGGTCAACACGTTTCTCCCCGGAAAAGACAGTAGCACGTTCGCTCCCCACCGCAGACACCTGCGATCCGTAGTTTTACAAATATCTCAGCATCATCAAAGTGCACACGAAGTTCGATGCCTTAGAATTTTGACCTCAGAATTGAATGCCTCATTATCACGCGTGATATTGGACAGTATATAAGCCTGTTAGTTTGATGAGATAGGCGCAATACGTTTCCTTGTGTACATTATGCGGGTGGTCTCCACGTGACATTTTGAGTGGAAGACTCATAGAAAGTGGTGAGTGTGTAAAGACTCTATGTTCAATGTGATTGAAATTTTGGTTCAGTATTTTCTTTGTTTGGTTATGGAGGTGTTTGACCGAGTAGGTTGTAGTCAACTTAACCTTTCCAGGCTCTGAGGAAGGCGAAATCCGCCGAAACGTCAGCTTGTACGTTAACAAAGAAATAAAGTGACACCTCGTGTTTGCCTAACAGAAATAGAAAGAATTATTAGAATTCTGAGTTCGAAATTCCTGCAGTGATTTTATTGCCAGCCTTCCATTGTTATTCAGTGATAACTCTTACGACCATCTCTGGAAGAAAAATGCCTTCTTTGGGCTTGTTGTTGTGTTTTTGCTATTCAGTCGACAACGCCCGCACCACATGTGTTGTAACAGGTGTCAGACAAAGAATGCTCCTTTCTATGCATTATAGTCTACAACTCCTGATGGTTGGCCTAAAAGCACAATCGTGGTTGTGTGTATTATTTGGAGTCAAGACAGATAATTTTCGATCATTTAAAAATTATTTCGAAAGTTTGTCGTAATTTATAGCAGTAGCTCCCCCTCTTCATGGTTCACAGACACCATCTCGGATGTGGAGCCTTTATGGCTATCGAGTTTCGAGACGCAGCAAAGAGTTATTTACTAATAAAACTTGATTAAGCTTAAAAGGAATTTAGTATTTTTATTCCGACGTCCAACTAGAAGTAAATCTATGTAACAGCTCTCTTATAAAGCGTGCGGCGGCGAATACATTGGCGAAACGGGTAGACTACTTTGCGCCCGTCTAAAAGAATACCTAGTCGGTAGACTTAAGCCAAAAACTTCATTAGGTAAGTATACAGAGCGGACACAAAAAGATAACGGGAAAGATTTTGAAGTAGTAGTTAGGATCCTCGCAGAAGAATTGAAATCATCAGCACGCAAAACTCTCGAGGCATTCTGGATTGCTTCCAAGGAACCGAGAAACACCCGCAAGGACAATGCCTCATAATCAAGCGTGATATTGGACAGTATTCAAGCTTTTATTCTGACGTAAGGGCACATTTCGCTTTCATGTGAACTCTGCGCGGTCTGCTACCGCAAGAAATACTTAGTAGAACACTCAAAGGAAGGAATGAGTGCGCAAAGACGCTATTCTGTGATCAATGGTATTGAAACCACTGTTCAGCATTTTCTGTTTGGTTACGGAGTGGTTTGGCTGGGTAGTCCGGTCAACTTGACCTTTCCAGGTTCTGAGGAAGGCGAAATCCGCCGAAACGTCAGCTTGTGCAAAAATAAAGAAATGAAGTAACACCTCGTGTTTGCAAAACAAGAATATAAAGAATAGGGAGGATTGCTGATTTGCAACTATGAGCGTGGAATATTGATCCCACTAGTTGGTAGAAGACTTATTTGGGAGTCCGGAACACGGCCTGTGCCGCTCTCGTCCTACTGCCTATATCCTTGCTCATGATGTGCTCCATGTTCACTGAAACTGCAAGGTACACGCGCGCTTTTCATGAACAGCATGTCTTCGTCGTGCTCATGCGCATTTGAATTTTTTTTCCCGCTTCGTTGAGTTCTTCTATCGTCTCACTTCAGCTGGTACTTCACAAAAAGATAAAAATGTCTTAGAAAAAGCAAAGATTTAATAGAAAATGTTTATAAATATACATATATTCCGTTCACACTAGAATCGAGTGACCTGATTATCCACCGCAGTGCATCTTTTGAAAGCTTTGCCATATTGCTTCGCCTTGTCAAACCCCTCTTCCTATGGGTATCGCAAGAAGACCACTGAAAAGCTGTACTTTTGTATTGCAGTTATAATAATAGTCAGCAAGATATACGTATATAGGAAGGGTTCACGCTTTGATCGACGAGCGCTGACAGGATTGCATTCATTTCCTCTATCTCAAACGCTTTCTCGTTAGCGATAAAGGTTAGGACAAAAGGCAGATAGTACTCTCGACGAAATTCTGTCGACCCTGTACCCAGTATGGGACTGGATCGTGTAAGCAGTGTGGCTATCCGAATATTGCTTGCATAATTGGGTGTGCGTCATCCAAGGTCTTCAGCAGGAGCACAAGGATAATTAATCATCGCGAATAGGTCGTACACTCAACAAGCATATCAGACCATAGTTATGAAAAGCACTTCATTTATTTCTTTTAAGCTAATATTACTTTGCTTAATATCCTTTAATGGTCTGACATTTCCTCGTTCTGAAGACAGGTTGCCGTTTGGGTTTCGGCAAGTACACGAAATTTGTGACCTCATGCTTGCAGAAAATCGGCATTGATATTATGACATTATGTGGTTCTAGAGCTTAGAGCTGTGCCTGTCCTCATGTTTTATAGCGCAAGTCGAATTTGAGAAGGTCAATCCTGGCGGTTGTCTTTCACCGGCGGGGATTTCGGGCCCGAGAGGAATGTGGTGGGACCGAAAAATTGGTACAGAGCGTTTTCTTCATCGGTACCATATCACGACGGGATGTAGTTATAGTGCAACCTCCGCTCATCAGAATGGATAGCGGAGCATTACAGCAGCAAAGAACCCCACTGCAGTTTTTTAGAATAGATCCTTTTTTGCTACTTCCAACAACTATTTCTACTTATGCGTAAGCAAGTCCTCCAGTAAAGCTTTCTAAAACTGGAACAAAGAACTGAGGCCAGTTCGGCACAAGTTTGAAGTCCGTCGAGAAGCTTCTTGTAGTTTTCAGTCAGGTGCTCCTTGGTCTGCCAGTCCTTTGACGGGGATATTTTGTTTTTCTGAGAAACCCCTTTTCGTAGACGTAAAACTAGTGCTGCATTTCTTAAACGACAGCATTTCTTTTTAAAATTAAATCTGAATCAAATTTTCACATAGGGGCACCAACTTCTGTTCGTGATAGTATGGCCGATCTCCATGAATCGAGCGGTTTGGACACACCCACATAGGAAACGAACTAAATGAAACAAGTGCTGGGATCAGCACAAAATGTGAAATCCGGTCATTTAGATAAGTGAGAAGTAGGCTTAGCAATAATGAAAATGATAAAATAGTAAAGTTGGTGATAATAATAACAACAAAAATAGCACTATGATAGTGATACTTGATACTTACTTGATGCTTGGATGCCCCATCTTGACTGGTTGTGCGGGCTCAGCATAATTTCCATTTATCGGAGATTTGCTGGTTATGCCACTGTGGTTTCCTGGAATCCCGTGGTTAGCGTGGCCAAACTCTGACACAGGTCTTTACCATCACAAGTAGTCACAGCCTTTGTGGATCAGAGGGAGATTTGCCACCATACGACTAGTTTGATACCAGGACAGTGGTAGACCCTGGTATTGCTTTGCTCTCAGCTGAGCTTCCTAATGGAAAGGCCGGACTCCTTCTCAGTTTGGAAAACCTTGCCAGAGGAAAGGATCCTCCCGTTGCACATCGCAGCCCGACACCCAGCAACACCTCCCAGCCACGATGAGGCGGTAAACAGTTGGGAGGATGATAGTGAAAATGATGAAAATAATAACAAGAGCAAAAGCAGTAACAGTGATGAATTTACTTCAAATAAAAAACGAATGGTTACTCGTCCCTTTTTCCGATAGCGAGCAGGACCAGGATGAGCGCCAACACTTTCTAGTCCGACCACAAAAATACCATTAACAATGGTGAACCTAGATCCACCAACAGCGGCGACGGTATTAATGTAAACCTAGAGGGAAATTTTTTTAACATTTACTTGGAAAATAGCTCAGCGTCATCATCTGTTGCGAGAGTCGTAAAAAGAGAAAAATTTTTGAATCACGGTCATGGTAACATTTAATACTCTATGCTTCTGGTTTTCTAGTACATCGCATTTTAACTGAGAAAAGTGTTAAAATTATACTTTAGGATTAATAGCAAGTTTCATTGCTTCCTAATAAAACATGCATTAAAAGAGAAAGCAAGGCAGGCCTGTGGTGCATGGATCGCAACACCAGTTACGGTAGCCTCTATAATATGTTCAAGTGGACCCGAATCTCTATAAACCTGAAATTAAAAGCATGTTTTCTCCATGTTTGTAGTTCAGGCTTCAAATAAACTTATCAAACAAGCCATATCGAATCCGATCACTGGACTTTTCGTTGACGTGTCATGTAAGCAGTCAGGGCGAACCCTATAACTCCACCCGCACGCTTCGAAAAAGTGGCTTTCGAACCACGGAGGCTATAGGAGAAAGCTGGGAACTGAAGCGTTAGAAAATCATAAAATTCACGGCACGATCTCTCCTACCTTGTTCATAGACTCGACATTTCAAAAACGTAGGTTTCACACTGTTTATCGAAAACTTTTTCACGTTGCAAGGGCCACCATCGAATGGCATAACACCCACTTTTACACCTTTTATCACGTTCATAGGAGTTAATTATGTATCAGCACACACTGAGCATTCTTCAATAATCCAACACTTCAGCAATTTAGGATGAAATTGCTTCATGACGCTGACTAATGACCTTTTTGTACAACAAAACTTCAACAAACATCTAGGCAATATTTTTCATCTTTTCGCAAAAATATGTTTATAGTTGCACATTCTTAATAACACATGTACCACCAACGGAAACTAGCATGGTAGGAAACAACAGTGGTCGGAACGGAAGTTCCACTGTTTATTTCAAAGTACGGAATAGAACTGTTCTTGTCCGATCTTTACCACAACACCTATGTTGGACAGGCTATCAAATGAATCGAAGCAAAAGGTACACCAATAAAGTTCAATGCTACAAAATAAACAGTCGGAAAGGAAGTGAGTTATGTATCACTCACCTCGTCGACAATATGCTAACTGGTTTCACACGTGTAGTCTTTTTTGGCAGATGTCATTTTAGTAGACTAAATCGCTCGCCTTCGACTGACTCTTATTGCTTTTTATAAAATAAGCGTTTCCCTTTTTACAAATAGCACCAGTGATCCCTACACTCCCGATATCACTTCATGTTCATTTGTTTCTCATATTCTCAGTTTCTCATATTAATAAAACTACAGCAGTTCACCTGAAGTGATCCCAGTTCTATTATTTATACAGTTACAACAAGTATTGAATAGCAAACAACAACAAAAATCACGTTCGTTTTTTTAAGAACTATCCGGTAGATACCGTTACATTGTGAGTCCTTAGAGCACACATTTCATTAGGAGATTCCAGATGTTCTCCGAAAAGAAGACATTCCGCGCAGGACTCTGCTTGCCATGAACGGCCGCGAGTCTTCCTGGGGAGCATGTCAGGATCTCTTGAAGTTCTGTGTTGGAAGCTTCCTCAAACTCCTCCTATGGAAATTCTATTCGTTTTATTGTAGGCTTTTCGTCGAGTAGATATACAGGACACCAACCACATCCGTATCACTGCTGATATGTCCGCCTCATTAGCGACAAGAAAAGTCGTTAGGTCCACCTAGGTTTTACGGCGAGTTTTCTGAAATGCGTTTAAACGTCTCTCTCTCACTGTTTCACACATAATGCATAATGACGGTTAGTTAACTCTCTTGTAAGAGGATGCTTTGATTTCGAACAATAGGCAGAGGGGAAACAAAAAAATTCGTAGAAATGCGTCACTATTTGCAACAACGTTTACATCTGCACTGTTGTCAATCTGGAATCTATCACTTTCTATCCTGTATATTTGTGCTCATATCATTTCAGCCACGTTGCAAGTATTACTGGTGATAGAGTTTATTGCGATAAATGTTATCAGCTAGCTATCTACACCTATATCTTTGACAAAAGGATAAAGGATAGAGGATAGAGCTCTCGTCGCTGATCACCATCTGAGCGATGCATCGTGCTTCCGATTTCATGAAGCATCGTTAGAGCTGAAGATTGAATGCATATGTGGCTTATACAATGACTAGTGATGGCCAACTGATGCCTTGACTCAATGCTACTATCCTCAAAACCCGTCTTATATCAATTTGCCGAACGCGAAAGAATAGGTTTCGTGACACTGGCTCGCGGGATCGAACGCAGTTGTATTGACGAGCACATGTGACCACTGTGCTGCAGGCGCGCTACGATAAAACATAAAAGACAAAAATAGATCGCAAAGATAAAAATACGAAGAAGAAATCCAATACAATATGAGTCTTTGTTTCAACGTTATTTAACATAATTCAATGTTTTTCATCAATAAGCAGACACGAGGTTGTTAATATAGAATTTATTAGAACACAATTGCTGACGTTT
>UYYA01004546.1:0-91754 GCA_900624975.1 Angiostrongylus costaricensis | reverse complement strand
AATATCTCAGCAACGTTGTGGTTGTATTTCGTTTAGTACCCTGCCGCGAAATTATAGTAGGCAGAAAATAAAAAGGTATATAATTGCATATGTTTATGAAACACACCAAATTCTATGATCTGCTGTTCTAAAATTTTCTCTGAACTGCAGTTGAAAGATGGAATCGTGTGGTTGTCGTAGAATCTCTACATAATGTGGTTAAGTAGCGTAAGTCAGATTGATTTTAGTTTTTAGAAATATTGCAAGAACGAAAGTAAAAGAGGCAGAAGTATAGAAGAAAAATAGAAGACCACTGCGTTGCTCGATTAAAACAGAAGAGTAGAAAATTATAGTAGAATTAGGAGTTATAATATATAATAACTTGACATTGTGATCTCGACTACAACCTCTACTTAACTGGGTTCGTTGCCGATTTGTGCTCTCTAGATCAATTACTTGACAGGTGATTGTTGATGGTACGGATCGATAGAACTAGCTGAGAGGCAGGCGAAACGAAGGACCCGCATGGTGTGGTGGTAAGCGCGTTAGCCCCCGAAAAAGGTAGTAGCGCTTTCGTTTCTCACCGCAGACACTTTCGGCCCGGAGTTTTGCAGATATCTCACCATCACTTTTTAATAGTAGGGTATATTTCGCAATATACCCTACTATTAAAAAGAGTAGGCAGTAAATCGTAGGTTAAAAACAGTGATTATAAGTGCAGCCTGAGTTTAACTGGGTTCATTTCCGATTTGGGTTCCCCAGATAAATCCCGCTGACGGATAATTGCTGATGGTACAGATCGATAGAACTAGCTGAGAGGCAGCCGAAACGAAGGACCGGCATGGTGTGGTGGTAAACGAGTCAACCCCAAAAAGGGTAGTAGCGGGTTCGATCCCCACGGCAGACACCTGCGGTTCGGCGTTTTGCAAATGTCTCCGCATCATTGTGGTTATAATAGAATTATTGAAGGCCTCGTAGCATACTGTACCGTGGCATATGCCGTGACCCATCTGGAATAAATGTTAAAAAAATAAATATAGAATATTTGGACATCTCAGAAGCTTAATCGACACTCAACGCGAGCAATGCGAGAGTTACGAGCCGGTGATCTACGTACAGGTGAAAAAATCGATCAACTGCATGTGAGTTCAAATACTCTAGCAAAGTTTTTTCTTCTCTTCATCTTCATCCATCAATAGAATTGTTTTCTACCGGAACTTACCTTTTAGCATTTCACGTCAGACTTTTGAACCTTTCCTGAAAAAAGTTTTCCTCTTAAAGCTGTGTAACTGTTCAACACTTTGCTGAGTGATTTTAAATGGAAGTTCTCTTCTATGCTAGAGAAAATGGCCAATTAGGTTACCGATGGGTAAAGCACGTGTTGAGGAGCAGAAATTTTCATCATAGGTGTTTTTTTCCAAGAACTGAATGCAAGTCATCCACCATCCCACATTTTCTAACAAATCTATTTTTTAACCCTCTACTTCTTCATTGTTCTTTCTTCATAGATTTCTCTGCTTCATCTATTCAGGTTTACACGCGTAGCGAAAACATCAAAGAAAATTCTTTGAGGCTCCCATAAAAATTGCTTAAGCCTCACAAAAGGATCGAACTTGAGACTATGCAGTTACAACTAGTGCCCCAATGCATTGCTCAGCTAGCTCCTTCCCTTTTTAATTACAACAAGTTGCAAGCAATAAACATTAACATTAACTTTTTATATTTTTTCAATTTATTCTTTAGTAACGCTTAATGAACGACTAAAACGAATGTGCTAGCTCAAAAAATCTAGATGACCCTGACGTGGTGCGCGGCAAAGTCCAATTACCACCTCGTTGCGTATGCATAGAAATCAATGCGTGTAATCGCCAGCATGATGAAATTTCGTCAGATGATTTTTTTGCTCGTTTTTCCTTCTACAAAAATGAATTTTGAAAAAAATTTATTAAGCTTTCATGAAATCGGCTTGTTACATAGATGATTGTGGGATTGAAGGTGGATTGGATGTCGACAAGGCGACGTGACGAACCACTCACAGAGGACGAATCACCATCGAGTCACGTTGCTTCGAGTGACGTGGAGATGATTAACAACGATAAACAGATGATATCCGGCCAGTTGCTGATCTTCGAGTTGGACGAGGAACCACCCGAAGTGAAAGCAGAGCTAACGACAAGCACCAGTACGTCACATAATACTGCCAAACTAGTCAAACTAGTATCGTTATCTCTCAAACTTATTTCGTTTTCTTTACAAAACGTCATGTTGTTTTTTTTTTGTTCATGAATTGAGAAGTGCTTTTCTTAAGCGTCTATGTAACATAGTTGTAGCTGTGGTTAGTATCAATATTATTCGGGAGCTAATCATGAATATCTTAACCAACGTTTCTCATCCGTATGTTAGCTTAGTAACCGAAGCTATTAAGTAGTTATAAGTTTTTCAAAGATCGACTTTCCATTAACCTTGTTATGGCTAATCAAGATCTGTTCTTCCCATTGATACGCTAACACGAGGTTGGTGAAAAAAAACATTCTTCGGCTAACCTACAAACCGTATTTTGCTTATGAAAGAATACATGATTATGAACAGTTTTTTTCTTCACAAGTTTAAAACTTAGTTGACTCAGCTGACCTATTCAGAGTCCACATCGTCGTCTTCACCATGCGCCATCTCCAGAAGCGGACTGTTCTTTGTTGCCGGCGGTCTAAGCGCCGCCTGTGGGACTTTATTCGTCGCCGTTCTGACAATGTTCTTCAGACTCAATAGAATCGAGGGTTCGTTGATATCGATTTTTTGTCGGGAAGAATTTTCACCACGTAAATTTATTTTAGTTAGCTTATCGTTTATTGTTGTGTTAGTTAGCATTTTGAGTATGCATGTTGCTCACGATAAGTTATTCAAGAATTTTATTTGGCAATATAACAAGTTCTTTAGTTAACTTTTTATCTTCTAAGTAGTTTTGAAATTAGGAATGGCAAAAGTTCGAGAGAATTAGCTGAGAGACAGGCGAAACAAAGGACCCGCATGGTGTGGTAGTGAACGCGCTACTCCCCAGAAAGGACAATAGCACGTTCGTTCCTCACCGCAGACACTTGCGGTCCAGAGTTTTGCAGATATCTCAGCATTGTATTAGGAATAGTAGAATTGTTCATGCTGATCGTGGTAACATCCAACATAGATGGCGTATCTTAATAGCTTTGAACAGCTTGCATAATAACGACAGTCCTTCATTTTCTGTTCCTTTCTTTGCAAAAATTTACTAAAATAGGATGTTATGTGGGACATTGTTTGGAGTGGTCGCTTACATCATCTGTTGTATTGTTTATCGTCTAGCAAGCTGACCGTAACCGTGGGTTTATTCATCGTTGTAAAGCGCTAGATGTTAAGAAAATTAGAGAATCGAAAGTACTACTATAGATGAGAGCCGATTTTAGATGACAGGTTACTGTGGATGAAGTGACGTTTTAACTGCAAATGTTTCAAAATAATAATAGGATAAACGTTTAGGAGAGTATTCTGATGAGATCAAATACAGCCAGCATCCGAGTAGATTCATGCCTTTTGGAGTCCGATTTCAATCGCAGCAGCACAAAAGCTGATCGGTTAAATCTCGTCCATATTTCAACTCAAAAAGGACTGAGAGAACTAACACCAAGTTTTTCTCTAAATTAATTCACTAGGAGAATTCGTTGTCCTACGGTACTCGTTGTCTCATACATCTCTTTCGTTCGTTCTTTCATCTGACTTCATCATATTCATCGAGGTATATAAAAAATATTCTATGTGATATAAGTATTGAAACTTGTTTATTACTACAAGTTACGTGACAACTATCAAAACTTTGTCACGAAGCTTTTTTAATATTTATTATTGTTTGTAAAGACCAAACTTGAATAAAGGTTGGGTTGCCTATTCGTGTTGCAAATGTTATCGTGTAGTGCAACGGCTAGAGAGGCCGTGTAATGCACATCTGCTTCGTAGTTCAATCATTCCCCGGAGAATAACCACTCCTTCCATCCATTTGGGGTTGGCTGATTGCTACCAGACTTGTCTGAGGTGATGAAAAAAATCACTGACTTAATACACTGATCGACAAGCGCAAATAACTGTATATGCATCCAATTATCTACACGATGCTACGAATAGAGTTGAATGCAAGGCCCACCTCCAACGGGTTGATGCGTTCATCACGCTTCATCCCTTCATACTTTGTCAAAGGTGATTTTCAAATCCTGACAAATAGCTGTTGCTCCATCCATTTTCTGAACTTTTATAGTTCTCGTTTTTTTTCTCAGCTAACTTCATCATCTTAATCATCTTTTTTCATATGAAACAGAACTGAACAAAATTGCATGGTTTTACTTTTGTTTACAAACACAAAATACAAAAAGGACACGATTGCAAAGTGAGCAAGCAGTTCATAGGTGTATGATCACAAATTTGGACTATTTCATAGCTTATTTGGTGTCTATATGGTTTCTTTAGAAATCTTATTACTTATTAAATCTATACAAAAGCAGGATTGCGTAGTAGCAGTAGCTGTCGTCAGTGACGCAAAAATGCGTCACACCATTCTCAGAAAAAAATAAAAACGTAATTCAGTAATTGCTTATTTCATCAGTTTGTACATTAGCAAAAGAAAGATCTCATCGTCGATTTACGATTGTATTCGATGCATATGTGTATCAGACTACTACTAGAAACTAAGCAAAAGGGCTAAAAAGGACAAAAACGCTTGATGAAAAGTGAGAGAAAAGATCGAGACATTTAAAGAACTTAGAAAGGGGTACTGTATTCGGCGATCGTCTCGAAAAATTTACGCCGTTCACTAACTGGTACGGCCAATGAGCGACGCACGTCCTCAGCAAGATATTCGGGAACATTTTCGACTATTGAAATTACTGGATTACTGTGGAAGCGAATGTCTGTAAATACACAGTAAGCTATAACTACTAGTATAGCTACTATAACCAACAAACATAACAAACAACCAAAAAACGTGCCTTTTCTCCTGTTCTTATTCATCTTCCTACACTTGACTGCTGAGTTTGTTTTCTCGGAGCACTGTACCTCCGAGGACAATTCGTCCTTGTCTAAAGTGAATACAATTACTGATAAGGTTCTTTTACGTGAATAACATAGGAATGAATGCAAACTCAGGCTAATAGGCCAAGGGCTAACCAAAGGGTTGGCAAACAGGCATCCAGCTAAATCCTATGGGTTATGGCTAGCATTATGGTGGACTAACGAAAACCGAAAAACAGGAAAAGGAGGACGCGTGTAAAGAACATTTTCTCGTAGCGCAAAAGCGTCGTGCAACTTTATGCATATCGATTCTGCCTCAATATTTAATCTATCCATATCACAAAACGTTATGCGACAGGAATAACTAAATTTTATCTACGAATTTTGGTGCAAACCATGTAGAAAGCACGGCGAAAAACATGCAACATCGCTACAACAATCAATACGCATATTTTGCACAGCGTTGCATGGTGTTCCTACAGTGAATAATCTATCGTCTACTACCGGGGCTGTTGGCACATGCTCAGTTAATATCACTGCACAATTCTCTTGCATACTTACCGTGATGACGATCGCGTACGCCCTGAAGAAACAGTGAAAGTAGCGATAAGGTAACAAGATATCAAAATACAAGGAAAGAACGAAATTTCTGCATGTTAACTAACCGCTAACGACAATTGATGAGTCGCCACCTCGTCGCTCATACGCCGAAATTCGTCGCTGAAGTTCGGCAACTTGTGAATCGCGAAGGCACAGATCTCGTTTTAGACGTTGAATATCGTCACTAAAATCGGAAACATCAAATTTTACCACGTCAATGATATCACTATGTTTTGAGAACTTTGACAGATATGACGATGGCATGTGCACAGCAAGGCGCGTGCACCGGAATGATTAGAGGTACCCAGCAATAGATAGGTGGGTCATTGGTTCGATTCCGCATCCCGGTCTCACTAGTTCTTCCATTCTTTGGCGTGGCAAACTGATACCCGACTTGTTTGGAAGTATAGAAAGCCTGGTCTGACACATTCGAAGGGTACTGCAAATCACTGTAGAAGCTGTATATGCATTCAGTCAAATCTTACGATGTTTGCTGAAGTGGAAGTAATGGTGCGTCCGCCAGGAATTGATCAACACGAAACGCTTTACCGCCTACGTTTCAGTGCATTCGGACAGATGCATACTTTGCTACCGGTTTTGTCGCCTCTCATAGAGTAACTCAGTTTTCCTTAATCAGTGATGCTATAACTGAGCTGGTTCTAACCACTGCGCTACACGGTGCCGATTAAGGGCGAGAAATTAGCGAATATCCTTAGTAATTTCATGAAAAGCAGTCGGTTACATATCATTTCATCATGAAATTGTATCAAGATGGCAAAACGAATATTCGCGAATAATTGAGTTCTTTTGGATTTTGCTATGTCAGAAGAAAAATTTAGAAAATAAGTTGTAGTATCACATCCATGTCTGAAAAAAATCCGAATACTGCTTGTTTGAACAACTGAAGCACCAACTATTTCCAAAGTTTAAACCCCTCGCATTCCCAAACCATTATATTAGACACCTTTGCGTACAACCGTTGACACAGTCTAACGAGATGAGCCGACAGGACCGATTGATGGACAAAGCAGGACTAGCCTTCCCTCTCCCAAATCCTCGACATAGAACAAATAAACTCTTCGACTAGATGGGTGATAACGACGACATCGAACTGGACTTGCGAATGCACCTAAGCGTCAAGTGCCCATTAATTCATTAAAATTCTAACTGACAAGTAAAGTGAATAGGTAGGTAACAGTTCTTCTCACCTGTCACCTTCTCGAGCTCGCTGCTCCATCAACGCCGATAGGCGCTCGTCAAGTTGGGCGTTTTCGACGCATTTAGCCGAATAAGCAGCCGACAACGTTGTCAGCTCCCCGCGCATCTGCTCCAACATAGCACTGAAAGAAACGAAGAATGAGGAATAAGTTTGGAAGCGGACTCTGTTTTCTTCATTAATATCACAATGGTGACAGATAGCAAATTTCTATTCGAACGTTGATTCGTTATCGTTGTGGATTTCTGTGGATATTTCAGAGATGATGACATGATGACAGATGACAAAAACTTTCTGTGATTACACAATATTGTTATTTCCATAGAAACTAACTCATCAGAAATCAAAAACAATTTTATTTAATATATTCACGACATCTAATTTTTGAGATATCTGAACAAAAAGATGACGACTGATTTTCCACCAATCGAGGATAACACTGAATTCAATGCGCACTGTCCTTTGCACCAACCCGAAAAAGGTGACATCGAGTACTCTTGGTGATAATAATGATAGTGGTAAGATATATTTGCTGGCAAGAGTCTCTGTGGCCTGGCGAACCAACTCGTCCTTTAATACAGCTTTTGTATATTATGTATATTATCCGATATAACAAAAAAGTACAGCAAAAAAAAACCCTGCGCAGCAAAATGAGCTACTGGGAATAAAACTCATCGAAATCAATGCATTAATTGTTTGTTGTACATCACGTGCGCATTGACATGAATGAAATATTAAAAGAAGAGATAATAGAACGAACAGTGGTTAAGAGAGGACTGCGCGTTTTCATGTTCGCACACTAGTACGGCCAATGAAATTTTGTTCCTGATGGATAAAATGTGAAGTTAGACACACTTGAAAGTAAACGAACACAAGACGCGCGACGGTCGCGTACAGTTCTCATTCTGAACAGTCGCGAACAGGTTATAGGTATTCAATTATTTTATGACCATGATCTAAAGGAATTAATAACCTATATTTATCAGAATTAACAGAGTCACTTTTCTGCTTTCTATTTCCATTCTTCCAATACATTAGATAAGGAGAGTAGGATGCCAAATGATGAAAGAGTGTTAGATAAGGATTTGCGTTTTAATAGTAAGGCTATAACAGTGATTACCGCCCTTAATATTATTTCTTAATTAGGGGACTAATAATATTAATACTGAGCCCTCGAAAAGCTAATGTAGGCTCGAATCTGGCCTGATGACCGAGTTTTGCAAATACCTCAGCATCATTATGGTTTTATCTCACATTACAGCCTGCCGTGAAAAAATAATAGGCCGTAAATAGAGAGTTAACTATCGTCGTTGTTATTGTTATTGTTACTGTTATTATAGAGCACGTGTGCCGCAGTGGTCGGAGACGCCCTGCGACACACACGTGGAATTGATACTCGCGTCCCCATGGTCCACTAAGCCTTCCGTCACTCCGGAGTCGGCAAATTGGTACCAGACTTGTCTGGGAGGATAGCAGCACTGGCTCGATACATTGGTCGGCCACCGTGAGTCATTGTAAAGGTCAGATATGCATTCAATCACCTCCCAACGATGCTTAATGAAGTCAAATGCACGGTGCATCACTCAGGGCTTGATCGACTCCGAGAGCTTCACCCTTTTAGCTTTTACTGTTATCATACTACGTTATCAGCTCAACAAGATTAGTTCATAAGAACATATAAACTAACATACCTTTATTTAGGCCGAGGTTCATAGATAGTCGGCCTTATTATATTGTTATACCAACAGACACGAATAATTAGCACCGTTAGGGAAAAAACTGAGAGAAAGCCAAAAAACCATGGTGCAGTGGGTAGCATGTGAGTCCTCGGAAAATGTAATCGTGGGTTTGAAGTTGGTCTAGATTTCCAGTTTTTGAAATAACAATTGTGATAGTAACAAAAATAGTAGTCATAATAGTAACAATATTAATGATGATTTTATATGAGAAAGAAAACTATCACGGATCTAATCAGACTTCTACAACCAATTTTTGGCGCATAACATTCTCCTACCATTCCAAGAACTCGAAGAAATGTCGAAAAAGAATAAAAAACGAGAAAAAGAGAAAAAAATCAAGAGGCAACTACACCCCACTTTTGTCTCGAGGCGTCACGATCTTTCTCTCCGCAGAGCTTCCTCGTTGTTGCTTGCTTTAGTTCTTCTTCATGAGCTCGACGAACAGCTTCCAGTGCCAATCTGAAGCAGTTACGCAGAAATTAGAAACCGATACGTAAATAATGAAAATTGACACTGAAAAAGAAGAATCGAAATATCTCAGGCAATAGTGGCAGTTCGCTCTCATAAAGATAAACCTAGTGGCAGCCTTCTCTTCATCCAATTCTTTCTGATGTTCTTTTCGTAGCTGCTCCATTTCCTCCTGGAATCCGCTGCGTTGCTCTTCTAGCATTTCCTCGAACGACGCTTTCACCGTTGTCAGTGACTGGTCGTTGCGACTCTGAATAACATTCACCAATTGAAAAATAGAAATGTTTCGGTAAATCCATCATGGTACTTTATGAATTTACAAAAGTTGACCGTTGCCAGAGGTCCTTGTTCAATCAAAAACATCGACCATTTCTAACACCATTAACTATTCATTAGAAAGAAACTTGAGTCTTGAAATATGTGCGATACAGCCAATCAGTTCCAGCGGTATAAGCTCTCAGTCAGCTTTCTTACATGGCGCAGAATAAGAATGACATTGAAACAACTGAAAAAGAGTCACCGAATCGATGAAACGTCGTAGAAATATTCTTGAGTGCAATATTTCAATATCAGCTTCTCTGAATAAGACTGGAATTACTACGTTCTTCCCTCATGACACAAACTGAACCATGGTGACGTGAATATCCGCTTCAGAAACCCCCGAATACGGTAGAACTCCAGATCTTAGCAACGCAGCTCATTTTCATCATCTTCAAAAACGATAAACTTTGTGAGTTGGGTAAAAATAAGAAGTCGGTGTGACTCTTTTCAATCACAGATAATGTCTGTTTTATATATTAAAGGTGATCGAGAAACAATTAAGCAAAATTATTCTACAGCCTCGATAAAGGACAAATAGGATTCCACCAGGAATTTCTAGCAGAAAAAAAAAATATGAATAAAGCCCATTCGGCCGAATTACTCCTAACTTGTAACGATATATATGTTTATGGGTCAAATTAAAGGCTATGCTACTAAAAATTGTCGATATAAATTGGTCCTAAACAGAAACTCTAGCTAATCACTATCACAGCAACAGCACGATGATACAGCTCTTCTTCCGCCACTTCACCACCTCTTGGAAGCAGGACCATAGAAGAATATGGTATCTGGCTAAAGCTGCTCGCAAAATCATTGTCTTGATAGCTTGACGTTACAGCGAAGTGATCATGCTCTTGCGAGATCCAGTGAAAAGAAAGAATACTTGAAAAAGCTCGACGGAGAAGGGAAAGAAGGTTATTACTTAAAATTAGTTCAAAAAACGTTTGATAAAAACATTACTAAGACATAAAAATTGAGTTTAGATCAATCGGATCACACCTTACATATATCAGAGGCTATATAACATCTCTAACAAGGAAACCTATGACACCCCTTGGATGGAATATTCGTTGTCATAAAAGTTGCTGAGTACTTAGTTCTAAAATGGTTATGAAGACCTCCTACCGACGGTTTACCGCCTCATCGTGGCTAGGTGGTGTTCCTGGGTGACGGGCTGCGATGTGCAGTCGATGGATTCATCCCTATGGCAGAGTCTCCCATGCTGAGAAGAAGTCCGGCGTTTCCATTAGGAAGCCTAGCTAAGAGTAAACCAATACCAGGGTCCACCACCATCCTGGTATCAAAATCGCATAGTGGCAAATCTCCCTCTGATCCACAAGGGCTGAGACTGCCTGTCGTGGTGACGACCTGGAGCACACTTTGGCCAAGTTCTCCTCGGGATTCCAGGAAACCACAATGGCTTAACCAGCAAATCTCCGAAAAATGGTGATTGTTCTGGGGTCCGCAATACCAGTGATGACGAGCCATTCAAGTATCAAGTACTAGATATTGTAATCGTTACCGTAATCTGTAGAAGCTCTTCTTGCAACTTTCGTCGTCGCGACTCCTCGTGCTCTATGCGCTCTCGCATTCCATTCAGTTGATGTTCATAGTGATGTCGAATCGTTTCCAGTTCTGACTGATGAGTATTCTAAAAATTTATAACAATAAAATGTGACCCGTTGAAAGCGATAAAACTAAAATGACCAGAAATCTTGCCATTCGGTGGATTTAAAGGGCAAATTAATCAAGGAATTCACTGATTATTAATGACTTATAAAACTGTGGCCATCACTTTATCCTTTTTATTTCCTAGAATAGCAATCAGACATTGAACAGATTTCACAATGAAAATATCAAAAAGATTCACCATCTCGTTAGAGCAACTGGAACAACTAAATAAACAAATGCACCTGAATCGCAGTCATTTCGGCTTGCCATTCGCTATCTTCCTTAGTGTCTTCTTCATCATCATAAACGAATGCTTCATTTTCAACTGCTTCGGTCATTGTCCATGAGTCGGATAGAGATCGAATGATGATTCCGCGTGAGATCTACAATTAAATGAAAAATGTAGGAGGAAAAAGAAGAAAAGAACACAAGTGGACTCCATGCATGGTCAGTATAGCCCCCATTGCCCCATGCGTATGATTGGTTGATTTCTTGAACTATTGTATTGACCAACAGCAGACAAAACAGTGGCACCAACGTTATTTCCAAAGACAGAACTCGCCTCACAGAAAGAAATTTCAAACCACCGTATAGTTTTTGCTTAACTCTACTACACTTATTAACATCTCTGATAAGAAAAAATGCTAGGAAAGTTAAGCTTCAGAATGAGATTTTTAAAACATTACTGAAAAGGAGGACATTAACAAAACCTTGCCGCGCACCTGATCGTAGAGCACCGTCGTATCTTCGAGAATCTTCTGTAGTTCTTGTAGATCACCGTCATTCACTTTTCCAAGCAATTGAAGCAGTTCTTCGACATCTTCGCCGATATTCAAGTTTGGTTCGAAGATTCGTAATTTACTGATGTGTGCAATAGCGTTCAACTGAACACGTAACATCGTGATGAGACGAGGTTGTACAGCTGCTACCCTGAAGGAATTAGTGTAGAAAAACATATTCAATCAGAAGAAAGAATTCTCTTCACTACCATCGAACAAACCACAAAACCTTGGATATTATTAAGTAGTTTAACCAATTGTAAACACATATCGAAGAAGATCCAGCCAGTTCATAAACTGTTTTACTTGAGATATTTGCAAAACTCTGGACCGCAGGTGTCTATGGTGGGGAACGAACGCGCTATTATCCTTTCCGGGGAGTAACGCGTTCACCACCACACCATGCGGGTCCTTTGTTTCGCACGTCTCTCAGCTATTTCTATCGATCTTTTATATATAGCTATAAATATAAATATAAATAGCTGAGAGACGTGCGAAACAAAGGACCCGCATGGTGTGGTGGTGAACGCGTTACTCCCCGGAAAGGATAATAGCGCGTTCGTTCCCCACCATAGACACCTGCGGTCCAGAGTTTTGCAAATATCTCAGCAACGTTGTGGTTGTATTTCGCTTAGTAACCTGCCATGAAAATTATAGAAGGCAGAAAACAAAACGTTAAACATTGTTTTACTTGAGTTTACACTGTTTACAAGACATGTTTTTTTTGAGCGAATATTTTTCTAACATTGAAAAGCTTCCAAACCTCAAAACACAAGAAATCACACAGAACGGAATCTAAGCAGACGTGAAAGACTGGTTAACGCCTTATGCCCAAAACAATTAAAACATCTAGAACTGAATGTTCAACAGTCAATAAGAAGACTTCATCACCATCCCCCACATTAAATAACCGTCCCCAACACCAAGTACAACTGTACACTATCCTACAATATTTACTACCGAAATTGATTCTTGAGACTTAGAGCTGTCCATCGAAGGAGACCAACTGTGGTATTTATGACTATTCAGAGTATTAAACGACAATAAATTAAAACAATTAAACTATCTTGGTACTTGGTCGGTTGAGTCAACCAATGAAACGGCTCGAAAATAAACTGACGTATGAAAAGATGCTCAAAAAATGTTCTTCAAGCGCTGTTTTTAGATATCAAGATAGCGTTTACTCAATAACGAATCTTTTCTATCCAAGGAAATTACGAAAGGAAAAAAAAGAAAAGATAGGTAAAGAGGAATGAGAAACTAACTGTTGTTCGTCGTCCTGATTTACCAGCTGGGATCGCAATTCTTCCATTTCTTCTTGTTTTTTCCGTACATCTTGTTCAGCTACTGCTAACGATTTCCGTAAGGCCGTTAGAGAGCTCGACTGAAATCCTCGACGAACAATGTGACAGCATGAATATAGGCAAGTATCATCAAGGCTTTCTCTTCATACCAATTCTAATTTTGTATGTCATTTATAAACAAACAACACACCTAGTAAAAAATAGGGAACAGATGAATAAACAGTCAATTATATAAATATGTATGTAAACCGAACACAATAACCCTCAGTTCAATATGCCTTTTTCAGGGAGAAACTCTGACCAATGCAAATGCCCTCATAATTAAACGTAAAAGAATAAAACAAAGCTATATTGGCGCTTCGAAAGAACGGAAAGTAGGAGAAGAACGTAAACAGAAGGAACAACGACAACGTTGACATCAGATATCTCATGGGTTTTGTAACTCAAGAGCTCTCAGATTACACTTCTTGAACAGATTTGTGTCCAAATCAAAACATGCAGTCCGGCCTTTTTAAGTGTTCTTCTCGTTTCTTTTTTAATGCTTAACTAAAACTTGTATGGCGCCTCTCTTTAACATGACAAAAACAACTTCATACAACCACTAATTATCATAACAACTGCTGGTAATATCTACTTCTCAGTCAAGGCTTCATAACGAATCTTATGTCAATTTCCCTTCATTTTCAAAGTTTTTACCTCAGACCTCAGCAGAGTCACCGCTTTTCATCAACTCACCTCAGAAACTGCTTCGCGAAACATTCTCAGTGGGTCTGTTCGAATACGAGAAAGACGCAGTATCGATCAAAGATACGTTCAGTAAAGAAGCAATATCGATTGGAAACGCGCTATTGTAGAAAAATCGAATGCATCACGCATACAAATTCTCTGCAACAACCACCAGTTAGCCATCATCGAACAGCACCGCCTTCTTCCGGACGACTCGTAGGAAAGTGAGCTCTCGTAGCCCACGACAAATCAATAGAATTTCGCTATGTCTCCACAATTTGTAGCACAATGAGACACAAGGGATAAAGCATAAAGTGGGCGGCGTTGATCGATCCCCCACAGAGA
Organism: Angiostrongylus costaricensis; assembly: GCA_900624975.1. NCBI lineage: Eukaryota > Metazoa > Nematoda > Chromadorea > Rhabditida > Metastrongylidae > Angiostrongylus > Angiostrongylus costaricensis. The sequence goes on along the minus strand of UYYA01004546.1, from coordinate 77,581 downwards.
CCTCACACATTCGATTCTATTCAAATCATCGTAGAGGTGATTAAACTTGCATCTGGCCCATACAATGACTTGTGGTGGTCTACCGATGTATCAAATAAATGATGCTATCTTCCCAAATAAACCTGGTACCAATCCGCCAAGCTCAAACGGACGGAAGACTTGGTATGCTTTGGGTACCGACGGGATCGAACCAACAACCAATTTTATGTGTATTGCAGAGCACCTCTAACCACTAAATGATATGCGCCCCAATGAAACATGCTAAAGCGAAAACTGATTTCATTATACTACAAGTAAATTTTTACCCGTTATTCCTCTTCTTTGCGTTTTAGATGATGTTTCCCCGTCTATGTAAACTGTCTATCCATAAGTTGTCCACTTAAACGTAATTATTCTCAAGAGTCGCAGCACCGAAATCCGTCACCCAGAAGTTACATATACATGACTAGGTTGAAAACCTAGAAGTTACAGCAAACGAGAAGTTTTGAACAGTCAATTACATGCGAAATGAATCTTACATGGATCTTAACTAGAGAGATGAAATGAATAGAAATGATGAAAAAAAGACAACCAAGAACTTCAAGAAAACACCTCAGCTCATCTTCTTTCGCCATACTTCTCTTTGATAAGCGCTCCCAATTATAATGAGGCAATTCTCTTATCTTCCTTGGAACCAAACTATTTCTTTTAATATGAAGAAACTCCACAGTTCATAGCATTTATTTCTAAAGAAAAACGCGCAGTTGTTAGAGATGTCTGCAATAATGCACGCATGACCGCTGGTTCTAACCGCCTCGGAGGCCAATAAAACCTTGCATCTATCCATCGTCGTTAAATTGGTAGCAGATTTGTCTGGCAAAAGCTTCCTCCAATCCACATAATGGACGACTATTAACTGTGGTGAATAGCCGGCGATGCTCCGCTAAAGCTATCTTAGGATTCCATAGAGAATCAAACTTGATCACCATTCAACCACATTCATGACGAACACAAAGCCCTCAAGTAACAGCTGAATCAATAACAAATTTGGAAGATCTTCGTGGATGACGGATTAGATGACGAACAGAACGACATGAAGTGCAGAGATCAGCACAACATATCTGTGTTTCATATGAACGGAAAAAAATTAAAAAGAGTACCGTAGATGAAAGACAGTTTTCTTTTCTTCCTCTATCACTACAAAAACTTGTGGCAACTTGTCAGTTCACCTTAGGATAGCAGCCTTACAAAACATATGTATTGATTGAATCCGTCGCAACGTAGCATCTTGAGGGCTTCGCCGCCTTTCTTTCACTTCATAAAGAAAAAACGAGTTCATAGATAAAATAAATTACTAAAGAAATAGTATCCATACTTTGCTACAATATTTTAAAAATGTCAAACCGAACTAACTGACAGAAGGAAAGTATTACTAGTGATGATTTGAACAAGGCTGAAAATATACCTCGTTGCTGTTGTAGAGATAACGCAGCCGCTCGTTTTCCGTCTTCGTATCACCGAGCCGAATCGACGTTTCACGTAGTTGATCACGAAGATTCTGCACCTAGAAAACGACTTCCCGACTAAACTGAGACAGAAAAACTATTACTATAAGAAAATGAGCAATCTAAAGTAGTGCTAGATTCACAGAAATGTTACTGTAGTGAAGAAGTCGTTTGGATATAAACGGTGAAACAATATCACTTCACTGAATCACTAAATCAAAATTCTTTCGTCTTCTCTGCTTCATGAAAGAAATGTTGTAAGAAGGAACTTTTTTTTAGCAATAAAAATATCCTTCTTTCCGTAGATATGTCACCCACAATAATGGAGTTTTCATCAATTATTAGGACACACCTTGTTCAACGCTAAATAGAAAAGTTCAACTGCCGAAGTTCATAAAACGGAAACGTCTCCACGAGATATGCGGTAAAACAGAGGACAGCCAACAAGTGCGAGGCATCAAAATGGAACTACTTTGGACCACACTACGAAGCAAACGGAACGATATGTTCGCAATAAGGATGAAATGTGTGACGAAGGAACATTTTTGTGCTTTGTATTTGGAGAGTCAACCTTGGAGGAGAACAGTTGGTGGGTCAATACTGATATGCAATTCTATTAGGGTCCAATGCTAAAATGACCCTACAGCGAAAGTTCGAGAATCTGTTGACTACTTCGCGTGTCTGGGCTTCAAGAAATCACAGACAAACGAACTCTGCTAGGAGTCAAAGTACGGTTGATAATGCACCAAGAAAATCTAGGGTCACCGTGATTAGGGGCATAACAATACCTGAGAGTGCGCGTTCGCTATTAGAATTGGGCCCAAGTTTTGCACCATCACAACCCATTTCTAAAACGTAGGAGATAGTGTGCAACCTTTATAAGCTTCAAGATTGACTCCGCTATCAGACCAAACAAGAAACATAAAATAGAGGTGAAAACCAAGAGGCGGCGACATTACCACCATCTCCTTTCCCTAGAACGTTTTTTAGACAGCAGGAACTCAATGACGGAATTGACACAAAATTCCGCATATTTTCGGACGGCGTTCTCAACACTCGTAATCACTATCGCGGTAGAAGATTTATCTCTAACCTTACAGCCGCACAAAAGTGTGGCATGCAAGAAATTAGAGATCTAATAAATTCAAAGGCCACTAGGACATCAGTTAGTGATAAGGGGAAAAGAGTTCGTAGTTATTCCCTCCAGTTAGATGGTAAGATAACTGAGGAACATCTTAGTGATGTTACCCTTTATCGTCCATCATCTGAAAGGGATTACAAAAGTCAATACCGAAAACTAAACAATCGGTGGGCCAAAGTGGCAAAGGCGGCAGACTTAAAATCGACGGTTATTTCGCACTTTAAAGTCAATAGACCAACATACCCCATCTTATACCTACTTATTAAAACACATAAGTTGGTATCACCTGATGATCTTGCGTCAACTAATCACTCATCATTTATGGTTAGATCAATCATCAGCTGTGTAGACGGACCAACGGATAGGATAACCTGGTTTCTGAGCCTAATACTAACCCAGTTGCCTAAACATATTCCAGCTCACCTCACCAACACCCAAACGTTCCTAGAACGTCTACGTAATGCGTCTCCTAATAACGCGTACGTGATGGAGTCTCTCGACGTTACCGTGCTGTACACCAACGTGTAGAATGGCTCCGCAATGCAAGCCATCTTCGAACTACTTGTTGCACATGAAGAAAGAATAAGTATGCATGGCTTGCCCAACCAACAGCTCATGGCTCTCTTAAACGAGTGTCTAAACTGCTCGATTTTCAGATGGTCTGGGAAATATTTCGCGCAAATAAGGTGGCTGGTAATGGGACAGCAACTGGCACCAAACCTTGCCATTGTGCTTATGTCTAAGATAGAAGCCCCTGTTCTCGACCTCTTGCCACTACTCTACTGCAGTTATGTAGATGATTGTTTTGTCGTCTTCTCTACGAAGGAGGAGATGGACAAATGCTTTGAATTATTGAGCGAGCAGTCTGAGAACATAAAGTCCACCCAGGAGAAACCGAGAAAAAACTGGTTTCCGTTTTTAAACGTTCAAATAAACCTATCAAGTAGCGGTTACTTGATAGAAAGCCAAGTAACAAGAACATCCTCGTTCATCTCCTCTCTTCCCGCCCTTCACACACAAAGAAGGCGCTTGTGAGAAACAGGTTTCGAACAGTCACCTCTGTGTGCCCTACCAGGGAACTAAAGGAAGAATCGCGCAACTTGGCTCGACAAACAGCCATTTCCAATGGCTACGAAATAGTAACCCCAAGAGATGAGTTTAGTAGGAGATCGACGCCCCAAAACGATGAATTTGGCCGAAATAAAATCCCGTTTGTCTGGGTCTTCATTAGCGATGGAATAAGTGTAGCGATAAAGCGATGCTTAAGAAGGGCAGCTGTAGAGGAATCGGTAGCGATAGTTGAAATACCACCGGATACTCAACGTCGTCAGTTAATTCCTAACTGCCTGTATGACCGTCTATGTGAAACACCAAACTGTGTAATTTGCCCTTACGGCGGAGACGGTGACTGCATGAGTTCAGGTACGATATACCTGATTTCTCGAAGTACTTGCGGAGATGAATATATCGGCGAAACGGGCAGACTTTTATGTATCCTAGCGGAGAAGATTTTGATGCAAAAGTCGCTATCCTGCACAGGAGACTGAAACACCAACGTGCAAATTTCTCGAGGACTTTTGTATAAATTCCAAAAATCCAAGAATGATGATTTTCAATGTGGGGTGGTGCAGCAATCAACCATGTGCGACTCTAATCGGCTGTTCTTCCTTAGTGGAAAGCAGATAAAAACGGTGGGTTTTTCGAGAAGCCGGTGATCGTGTAACTATTGTTCAGATTTTCATCTTTCTGCTCGCGTTGTTGAAGCGTTTGACCTAGTAAATTACATATGAGTGTACCCTTCCAGGCTCTGAAGAAGGCAATTCTGCCGAAACCTCAGCTACCCTTGTGTTGTATGTGTTATACTTACAAGGAAGTAAAGGTGTGCTGAATAACAACCTCGCGATTGTTGTAGAAATGCCTCAATTCTTGTTGAAACACTAGGATAATTTTCAAATATGAGAACGCTATTTCCTTCTGAAATTAATCTTATAAGAAGTTTATTCATTGGGACACCTTCTTCGCGAATAAACAGCTTAAGTTCTCTAGAAAGAAATAGGTAGGGAGCGATAAAACTACTCTATGACGGAATAAACCGAACAATGCAGATGTGTGTAACAAAGTTCACTGTATATTCCGACAAAAACAAAAGCTATTTCGGATATGAAAACTTCTAGACTGGATTTCATCAAGATTACTTTGAAATTTTACACTTTTTTCTTCAAAAACAAGAACAAGAACGTACCTGGGCTTCCAACGACCTCAGTCGCGATTCCTGACATTGCGGTGACGATCGTGGAACCGAACGCTATAATTCACACAAATATAAAAATGTAGATGACTTACTGGTTGATGACTGTTCATCACCACCGCCAACATATTGTCGTACGGTGACGAAAGACGACATCGTGGCATCAGCTGACGGAACAGCGGTTCGGATCGCTTGGCCGGTAGTCCAACATCCGCCATTCAATGACGATTCTTAGAAGGTAAAATGGTCCTTCAGACCGTTTCAAGCGCATGATTAACGTGGCTAGCAAGCATCCAAAATTGCAATAAGTTCAAGAAAAAAGTCGGAAAGCAAAAACAACCGAATCTTTGGCACAAACCGTTTATATTGTTGCCACTGTGTCAAATCGATTTCCTCATAACATTTCAGTCAAGTAAGAAGAAAAATGTTTTCTTATTGATCGTGTACATTGCACAAAACTAGACTTGAAAATGCTAAATTTTTATTTACTGCATATATTCATTTTTTAATGGCAAAGAATGATGTGAAATACAACCATTACGATGCTGAGATATTTGCAAAAAGTTGGACCCCAGCCCAGACTCGAACCCGCAATTACCCTTTCCGAGAAATCGCGTGTTACCCACTTCACTATAAAGACCATTGCTTTGCCATTCTCTCAGCCAGTTTTCTAACTAACTTAACAAATCGATCCATCTACGTCCATTATAAGACTGTGAAACTTAGTTAATAAATGAAAACGTTTTAAAACAACTATGAAAATCCTCCCTGAAATCCCGAAAGTAATTCAAAGAACGTTAGAGAAGAAAAATCCAAATCGCATATGAGAGATGAGAAAAGATGACCTTTACGCTTGAGAAAGAAAAACAGTGTGCATAATGATTAGAGAGAAAATTTGTTAAGATTTCGGACATTAGAAAAACTTAGCAATGAACTAAATAAAAAGATTATATAACGAAAATAGGTACCAACATTCTGTAGAGTTTGAAGCTGGTTTTTCAACATCTGCTCGTAATTTCTAGATAACTGAAGAACAAGAGGAGTTAAAAATTTGATGAAATGATAAAGCAGACTTTGTTCTACCCATGTAAGACCGAATAAGATTTTTCAAAATCACTATTTCGTTTTTAAATTCCGACTTCCTAAGACAAGTTAGGTATAGCCAGAAACATCTGCTGGACATTCCGAAATACCACGGCATTGTAATGGGCGAAACTCCGTTTGTCCAGCTTTCACACAAGAAAGCAAAGAAGCAAAAAAACCAAAAAAAAAAGGATTTTTGGAGTTCACGAAATCAAAAACTTAATCGCGGTAGAAAAAGACAACTTGTACCACATTGGTAAAGATCTTCTAACGATTTGAGATATGTTTGTTTGAAGTTGAAAGCGGTCGTCATTTTCGTACTACAAGAGTGAAAATCAATTCATGTTAGATCCTAAGTGTAAGCATTAGGTAAGGATCAAATAAACAATGTTAACAAACGAATTTTCCTATACATCTACTTAACCAAAAACGAATAATGAATTCAGGATGAAATGAATTTCACCAAACGTCTTTTCTCTTGACAAATACTCTTCACGGTGAGTGGTGTCATTGTTCAAATAACCAGCAGTATTAACTATCTTGAAATGGCCCAATAAAAATCTTCTTAACGCGAACAAGAGGAACTCAGATGTGGAGGAAACTCACTATAAAAAAGAGAGAAGTCAGAAAAGCCCAACTAGAACGCTGTGGTGGAGAAAATTTTGCTGTAAATCTTTCTTAAAAATGGACAACAAAACAACACTGCTTTCCGATAACGACTTTCCTGTAGAGGTTTTCATATCGTTAAGTCTAGCCAAGTGGCATTCTAACTAAGAAAAAACGTCATATATTGGTTAAAAAAAGCAAATAATTTAGGCAAAACAACTTTAAAAAATACGTGCTTGACACAGAGTTGCTATGTGATTTCACACTTGGACAACTACCAATCTACAATTACATAGAATTTATTGAAAAACACTAACGGAGACTGACTACGGCTTCGGTAAGGAGTTACTGGCTCTTATTTCGTCGATACTACGAAAACTGGCTAAAGATACGGTCAAAAGTGGTAGGAGTTAAACAGCACGAACTAATCCTACGAGCTCTTCAAGGTGATCGCAGCCGGTTTTCGTTAAGCACTTGTTGCTTACGGTTTGTGAAACCGGTAGAAAGAAAAAAGTGATGGCTGAACAAAATTTTTCGTAGTTGTTGAACTTTAGTGTCACGAGTGTCAGTTTCCTGCGAAAAGATGCTAGTTTTCTTTGAGGTTCACACTAAAATCACTGGAAGAAAGTGGTAAAATTTTATCGAAGCCGATTATTTCCGTTTAGATTACAGTCAACCATGTAGACATTCACAGGTAGAGGTATATTTACAGTGGAGTCTAACTTATAACGGAAACAAAATAACGTTCTTCGCAAGAAAATCGCTTTGTTGTAAAACTAACATTCCAATAACTACAACAACATTATTCTCTTAAACTTAACTGGGTAGTCATTAATCGATCAATAAAGGTTACTTTATTTAATAACACAGAGATACTTTAGTGGCAATTGCCAACTACCATATTAACGGAACAGCTTGTGATTTCGCACAAATATGAACAGAAGACTGGAAAGGTCTAGATGTTTACACGAATCAAAATTCACTTCATCTCAGTGTTCGTCTCTTGAAAATGACAACTTATTCAGATATTTGCTCTACTCCACTGTTGTTTATTCCGTGGTTCCTAGTTTTGTATGATAGCAATAGATGTATGATAAGTATTCAATCAAAAATAATTATTAGGCTGGAAAATGAGGGAGGAAGGGAAGACGCAATGCCATTGTACAACCGAGAACCAGCTGTGGAAATATCACCATCTGGTGCAAAATATGAAAATGTGCCGACAAAACGACGTACTTTCAACGAAGGTGAATTGCTCTCAAGTCATGCGATAGCACAGCTTGTCAAGTCCTCGACACTACATGAAGCAGGTTTCTTTCTTGTCCACCAAAAACTCATGTAGTTAAACCAATGATGATTCGACGAAAACCATTCAAACACTGTGGTAGAATTTTCAAACGATGGTTGAAAACTTTACGTATCTCTCTTGCTGTGTAGCCGACTCCCAAGAAATGTTTCTACGAACGAAATAAATCTCTTAGAAAATTCCTACAGTTCAAATGAATAAATAAAAGTTAGATGTAGTGTACTAGTGTACTAGTATAGCATCTAACTAAAAAAAATAAAGTTATATAAATTAAAAATAAAATAAAGAACAAAATTATAAAGTAATGCTGTTAGATACGTTAAATGACACTAATAAATAAAATTATTAATTACTAAATAGTGGTCAACCGAACAACAAGAGGAAGAACAACTGTGGACCATCGACTCGGATTGTCGCCTTTGATGAAGACGATAACGCCTAAAGGTCAGCCGAAATAAACATTATCCTCTACCTCGTATAAGCTCAATAATTTAAAAACAGTGATTAATTGGAGTAGGATTTCATATTTAAGCTTTGAGTGAACATATGCATCGATGCCAACGCAAATTTTTTTCGCCAACAGCATATTTGCTATATTTTCGCATTCACCCAAAAACCTGTCCAATCTATTCTACACATGTAATAAATTTTAAAAAAGTTTTTCGGACGAGTTTCCCGATCAACGTCGCGGACAGCGTAAAACTAGCTGTCGTCTCAAGTAACATCCATACAAAATTGTGTTATGTGCCGCAAAATGAGGTATGATTACGGCGACTGTCATAGAGAAGAGATTGGTCCCACGCGAAGATGCATCAGTTAATACCTGCGATACGGTTGTCAAGACTACCTATGTAATTAGGTAATGAAACTTCATCACGAAAACCCAAGATGAAAGATATCATGCTCAGTGAGTCTACAGTGAGCACAGTCCACTAGGTCATTCTTGCACGCACGCGACATAGAGAAGTGGAAAATTTATTTGCGCCAGCTCGGGTCAATCGACAATCAACGGGACCACAGGTGATACAAGCGATATGGTCTACTTCGGAAAGGTTCGGAAAGGTCTACTGTCGAAGGATTTAACACATGGCCATTCAGCAAGGTATTCGATCAAGAAATCAAGAGTAAGTCCAGTCAATGACCAGATTTGCATATTGAGACCAAAAGTAAGAGCTGAACATACGACACAAAAATTTAATGAGACGACTAATTGGATTCGCTTTAGATTGTCTCTAAACCATCGGAATTTAAACATCGCCAGTAGTCGCGTGGTGGTTGGTTTTTCCCCTAACATGGTGTTTTCCGTTTAATAGAAATCGTTTACTAAAATAAATGGTTTATAAAATCACTCAGATCGATCAAAAAAACACCTCTTCTATAAGATATTCGAAGCGTTTCTAAATCGTCACGATAGTGGTTATTAAAAAACAACATCGATCAAAAACAAAATGAAACCTACCAAGTAACTTATTTTACGAAAATCACAATTATCAATGTGAAAGAACCAGTTTAAACACGTCATAAAAATGAATACCACTATTCTCAGTAGATTCGTAAACCCCACCACACCCTCAATAGTTTACTGCATCATCGTATCTCGAAGATGTGCACCTGGAAGCTCGTCCTTCCAGCAAGGTAACTCGAGCTAAGCAGTTCGAAATTTCCACTCGGGAAGCCAGCTAAGATTAGATCAATGCCATTACTGAGACTAAACAGTTCCCCGAGGAAATCTTCTCGCTAAAAACAGTAGAAAAAAAGGAGCTGAAATCAGATGTCTTGATTCTGGTCGTATCCATCAATTGAGCAAATCAGATCGAGTAACACTGCTTCGGTGATGGGTAAATGAAGGTCTCGAGGTATCCCGCCGAATCACTCAATAACTACCAGGATTGTATATCTAGGCTTCACAAAGATAAGAATTCGACTAAATGAATAACTGTATAACACTACATGTTTTTAAAAAGGTGAATTTGTCACCACTTTGAAAGCTGTTTATAACTCTTTGCTTTTATTTCTAGTATTTCACTTCATACTTTTTCAAATACTGACACTTCTTAGAATGGTAAATTCAAAGAATATGCAGCTTAAGAAGGAACGAAGATCCTATGACATATCCTCATAATATAATAACTATTGCTCCTACAAAGAATTTGAACGACTCATTATCCAATTCATTCAAAAACAACTGCTCGAAAATCAGCAGCAAGGAAGATGACGTTTGGGAGAATAAAATATGGTGAAATGTGATTTGAAAAATTGCATTTTTTTAAGGCGAAGTTAAAATTGTCCACTTTTCGTACTTTCGCTAAAACTTCATTTATATGGAAAGAAATGGGAAGGGCATACCAGAGGCGGGCGTCGGGCGAGTTTTCGAACCGCTGTTCCTAAAAATACACAGTTGAGACTCACCGTGGTGGATTTCCGGCCTTGTTTAGAACGATTCGTACTTGAAGCCACGGATGACGTCGATGGATTGCTGAAAAATGGTTGCCAGGTCACCAAGGGTCCACGATTCGTTTGAGAATCTCGTAAACATTTAAGTAGAAGTGCAAATTTTTTTTAAATCTAAGAGCAGCTCCCAGTGACACTATTAAACGATCGACTAGTTTAGTGCAAAAATCACCACAGCATTTGTGATCGTTGAAACCAAAAAGCATTTTTCTTAATAAAAAAAAAACAGTTGTCTTTCAAATAAATTTTGCTCAACTTTTTCGTGTTCGAAACGATTTCACCTCTCATTACAAGATCGTTTTTAAAGCAACAATGGCACTAAAATTCGACAAATTTCGTGTTGAAGAAATCGAAAGTACGAAAACAGTCTACGGCGGAAAACAGTTGTCCCAAGAAAAATTTCCGATTTTAGTTCGAAATCGAAAATAAACGGAGTATAATTTCAAGCACACCGATGCCTTCCATCCTGATTCCTCTCCTTTACAACGGCGATCGGCGAACGGCGGACAGACGGCGAAAGGCTGCCACGTTCGCGCCGCGCTGCTGTCGCCAGGTTGTCCATACTCGCTCTCTGTCGCCGCGAATCGCAACGACTAGAGCGCGAGCGACGATGGCGACCACGTTGCATCGCTGTCAGCTCATCTTGTGTCGATGAAGACGAATCGTCATCGTCACCACCGTCCATTAACGAATTCGAATGATGCGATTCAGGTGCCACATAAGCGATGTGCTTCTTGCGCTGAAAATCACTATTGTAAGATTTTATAGTGAGGGGAAATGAAATACAGAAATAAACAATGGACAGTCATAGACTAAAAACAAGTAACTTACTAGAAGCATAAGAGCAAAAAATTCAGGCAGCAAATTTTAATGCGACAGCTATTTTATACGATACTTATGTACTGATTAAATGCGGCAGATCGCTGCGCAAATCGATAACTGTGATTTACCATGCTGGAAATGACAGCTTATCATCTCCAAGCTTGAACACTGTCTAACTTGACCCTTTTATTTACTGCCTTTTTCTTTTCAATGGCAGGGTATGTTGCGAAATATAACTCGTACATAATGCTGAGATACTTGCAGCGACAGGCAAAACGAAGGACCCGGATGGTGTAATGGTGAAGTGCGCTACTCCCCGGTAAGGACAATAGCGCGCGTTCGTTCCCCACCGCATACACCTGTGGTCCGCAGTTTTGCAAATATCTCAGCATTATATACTGTCTAAATTAATCCAACGCTTTCAGAAACAGTAACCTATTATTAGTTAGCTATAGAATGTAGGAAGGTAATATTATTAAGCACGGGGTATCGCTTGATTGTCGTCAACAAAGTCGAGATGTTAATAAGTTAACACTATATTAAATTATTAAAAGATGCTTACCAACGGCATTCCAAGGATATCCGAGCTATCCGCCATACTCATTGTGTCATTCGAAGCACATGTCTCTGCATACGTCGGAGAAGGGTTGTGCCTGAAAAGTTTTAAATTCGGATTGCAAAAATTATAAAAGAAGATATGAACACGTTACAAAAAAATGGAAGAATAATCATATTGGAAGGGCGCGCGTGGCGCAGTGGTTGGAGGCGCCACTGCGACACACACATGGGATCGATCCCCGCGCCCCAGGCTCACCACGCCTTCCATCCCTCCGGAATCGGCAAATTGGCACCAGATTTGCCTGGAAGGATAGCAGCACTGGCGCGATGCATTGGTAGGCCACCGCGAGTCATTGTAGAGGCCAGATATACATTCAATCACCTCCAACGATTCTTAATGAAGTCAAATGCATGGCACATCCCTCGGGAATTGATCAAAGCCGAGAGTTTTTTAGCTTTTAATCATATTGGAGACATATACTGAATACTGGAGGATGAAATAATGAATCACTTTATTTCTCCCCTAGAAATAACAAAGTTAAACGTCTTAAAAACGGTATCTGGAACAGAAAAGAGAAAACTGGATAACAATAATATATGGCAAATATAGTGCGGTGAATAGAAACACAGTGCCCTGAAACACACATAATTGTCGGCCCTATCCCAATTTTGGCCTGACCAAGCTCGCTTTCGGCAAATTGGTACCAAACATATTAGAGAAGATGAAAAGGAAATATAATGGTTACCCCATGCAAGTCATTCTAAAGGTCAGAGATGCATTCAAACAGCTATACGAGTAAACAACCCCGGATGAAGAGTGTGCCTCCAATAAGAGTTAGCCTGGCTAGCAGCAGTTCGCGATCCAACCAGACATCATCGCGTGTTGAAGTGGCATCTCACGGCAATGCCCTGGGCTTCCATCTTTCCCTTTCCAGAATCTCTTTGGACAAAAGTTTCGAATAGATTCCAGATTTTATTTTCTTTAAATAAGCCTACTTTGACAAGTCATAATACGGTCAATAAAATCAGGGTAAGAAACTGACGTAGAGAAAGAAGAAAGGAAGGGCCTCAGTGATGCAGTGGGTAACACGTGAGCACCCGGAAAACCAATCACAGGTTCGAAACTGCCCTGGGATTCCAACTTTTCCATTTATTTGAGTAACATCGTGGCTGTATTTCAGATAATACGCTGCTTTGAAAAAATAATATGCGGTGAATAAAAAGTTAAACATTCTGATTTCGAGTGCCGCCTCAACTTAGATGGGTTCAATAGCGATTTGCGCTTCCAGATAATTTCTCCGTTGATGGGTAATTGCTTATGGCACGGTAGGATAAAAAACTGGCTGAGAGAACGACAAAGCAGGGGACCCAGTGGTGCAGCCGCTAAGAGTAGTCACGAGTTCGAAGATGCGCTTGGGGTTCCGAATTTTGCAAATATCTCAGCACCCCTGTGACTAATAAAATAATTACGAAATGGAGTGAAACAGCCTGATCAATAAACCAAGCGATAATCTTGCCTGTTCTGTAGCAATGCTGCAATCCAGCTATCTCGAATACCTGGAGTCATCGCCGACAGCACGTAGCGGGTACGACGACACTGTAATGCCTTTTCTTTTGTTCTGCTTTAACTCATAGATTACTTACTGAACATCACAAATGCTATCTAATTAATTGTTTCTTTAGTTGACAAGTTGACCGTTATGCGACGTCGCCAACGACCATGTGTGCATACCAGAGAACGTCTTTCACTACGCTACACGAGCCCCATAAGTGCTACGTAGTATTTCGTGATGAATGCCGGCTCTAGAAAGCCTAGTAGCGGGTCCGACACAGATTTCGAGCACTGACAGGTTGTTAGCAGTTAGCAACCAATCCGCTAACCACGTCCATTAATGGCGTTTTTATGAACTATTTGATAACGATTTCGGAAATTCATTACTCACTGGGCAGATAGATCACCATTTGGATCTGGAATTACTAATAATACTTTTATTATTGTTATTGCAATTAACATGATTATTAGTACTCCTCCCAACGGTTTAGCGCCTCATTGTTGCTGGGAAGGAGCTCCTGGCTGTCAGGTTGCGATGTTGCGATGTACAGTGCAGGGAATCATTCCCCCAGCAAGGCATCCCAAGCTGAAAAGGAGTTCAGTGCTTCCATCAAGAAGTTCAGCTAACAGTAAAGCAATTCCAGGAGCCATCACCACCCTGGTAACAAACTAGTCGCATAGTGGTAAATATTCTTCTGATCCAGAAGGGCGGTGATCACGTGTGGTGGTGACGAGCAGGGGCAACCTTGGGCAGGCTGACCTCGAGACTCCAGAGGAACACAATGGCTAAACCAGCAAAACTCCGAAAAATGGAGATTATGCTGGGGCACGCACAACTAGTGAGGACGGGCCGTCCAAGTATCCAAATATTAGTTCTAGTGGCTAAAACGTATTTCATTGTTGTAGGCGCACTTACTACCTAAACGATTATTTATTTTGCGAAGAATGTGACCGAATGCAACACAATATGTCTACTTATGGTTTCTTAAAAACTTTTAATCAACCATCTGATTAACAACAATCTCCCAATCTATTTACTGTCATCTGCAATTTTCCTTTATTTATCATCACTGTTTTTAAATTCAGCTCCATAGACAGAGAAGCAGTTCAAAAAGCTGACTTACATCACCATTTTAATTAATCAAAACCCTTAATCGAAAAAAAATTGGTCGATAATCACATAATTAACAGCTATGCAAGTTAGTCAAGCTCACTTCGTAGACAAGAACTGTTTCCAATAAACCCAAAACAATCACTTAAAAAATTACGATATTAAAAATACAAATTAGATATTAAACACAAGATTCTTATGAAATTATACAAAATACAAAACCAAATTTTAAAACAACACTTTTTAAAAAAATACGATTGATAGGCTTCTTCTCAGGTCTATATAATGCTCTCTTCATAAACTCTTTGTGGCTCATTTCTTTCCATGTGTTTTCGGTAAATATTCTACCGCAGTATGTCGGTTTCATAAATACTATGTGGAATAACACCTAGCATAGTTCCACATGATAAAAAAAACTGAAGCACAACAAATACCTATTAGCAAACGACGGCTTTTCAGCCAATGTGTCACCTAGACGGAAGACCAATGGATTTTTCAGAATACACATAAAATATTTATTTATATGGTCTTATAAACCGATTTTCTTAAGTTGATGCGAGGTTGGTACAGGTCTTCGCTGTCGTTCTCGTTGTTGTTGTTGTTGTTGCTGTTGTTCATGTTGGTCGATGGCTGACGTTTCGATGGAGTGACGAGTTCCACTCGTAACATCACGGCTCTGAGGAAGGCGAAATCGCCAAAACGTCAGCCATCGACCAACAACAACAACGACCACGACAGCGAAGACCTATGCCAATCTCGTATCAGCTAAAGAAGATCAGTTTATAAGATCACATAAACAAATATATCAACTATTTATGCCGAGATTTGTAGAAAGTCGGTCTTTTCAGTTACACTTAAAATCTTACTTTAATCTCAATACCGTAGTTTTTTGCGCTCGCCGACGGATAAACATTCTCGCATTCCGCCAGATCAATTGCAATCAGTGGTTCCGTCGAGTCTTCAGCCCAAACGTCTCTGAAAATGAAATCGTAAGTGAAAGGAAACTAGAAACGAAAAGAAAACAAAGTAAAATAGGTGAAAACAACAAAAACGAAGAAGAAAACCCAAGAAGAATTACTGGTTCTCATTGATCATTTCTTCGACTTATAACTCCTTCACATTTAATAAATGAAGTTATAGTTTTGTTAATATAACGTCGCACTTATTTTGAACTAGCAATAACATTTTTATAAATAAAACTTATAAAAGACGTAATTTTAGCTTTAGCATTTTACTGTACTGACCCTCACCTTGGCGGAAAACAAAATCAAACAAAAAATTTCTAAACTTTGTCGTGGACTGTTTTCTAGAGATTAACAGAAGCCAATACACGACGACAAAACAGCGTTTTATTCATTACGGACGAGGAAATGCAACTGGAAGTCCCCCAAAAAAGTGGTGCTGAAACTTGACTAAAGAGGATAACCACTACGTCGGCAACTTCCTCCTATATGGAAGCCCAAAATCATTTAATACCTTGGATACAACGCGTAAAAACAACACGTAAAACTACATGAGAAACAGAAACAGATGCAAAATAATGAAAGAAACAGGCATAAAAGATAAGTGACTTAAAAAGAATAAAAGGATAAAGCTCTCGGCGTTGACCAATCCCTGAAGAATGCGCCATGCATTCTTTGTTTGACATACAATGACTCGCGGTGGCCTACCGATGTATCGAGCCAATGCTACTATCCTCTCAGACTGGTCTGGTACCAATTTGCTGACCCCGGAGAATTGATGAGCATGCTGCACGACCGATCCCATGTGTGTTGCAGGGCGCTCCTAACTACTGCGCTCCATGCGCCCTTGGAAACGATACCATTCAAAATCTGAACACTATCTCCTTTACTTGTTTACAGTTTTATTCTGTAATATCCCAGACTCTTGCTGAACCAAAGAATATGAGAATTGAAGGTTAGATGAAAATAAATAAGTGAAAACGTAAACGTAAACAAAACCGAAGAAAAAGCCCTGTAGCGTCGAAGCATATAAACAGATTTAAAGTCAAATTTGAAAAACAGATTTGTTCCTAAGAGTTTAAACAATGAAAACAGAAAGAAGCACTAGAGGAGTAATCACTTGTAGAGTTTCAGACTGAGCCCGGCCAATACCACCCAGTGATTCTGCCATTCATTGTCGGTTTTGCCTCGAAGCATTAACCAACCCTTTCGTAGTGTGTGCGCCATGGATGTGTCGATATGACAAGCCTAAAATCATACAGCATAACGGCACAATTAACCACATAGCGGTTACTGTAGGAACACAGTATGCTAAACTTGAACGATCCAATACAAACTTTCAATTTTGCGTGCACTTGTGTAACGAACGAATATTTGTAACTAAATTTCTACCAGTAGACGAAAACTCCTTTGATCCACAATGAAACTTCAACCTGATCGTAATTCTTCTTCTCTTCGCTTTGAAGTAGCAATGGTGTGGGTTGGGTGGTTAGAAGTGCAGTCGAATCGACAGAAACTGACGAGAGGCGGGAACGAGACAACGGCGGGGACGTGACGGTCCTGAAAAAATCCGATCATGTAAGTTCAATGCGTGGATTCACGAGGACGAACACACCGCTAAAGGAACTTTTTCAAAGAATGTCTAAACAGGTTGCTAACGATTCGATTAAAATTCCCAACGTTTTCGAAGTTTAAATGATTGCAAAGGTTGTAAAGGAATTTTTGTTCGCCAAAAATCAGTATTTGCCCGTCAAATTAATGACTGCCACCTTGATGTAAAAACATCGGTTCATTCATGTACGTACAGAAATTTGAATTTCCCTCAAAAACAACAATGCGCCTATGTCTCGTTTGGATATGTGTGGATGTGAGTGGGCACAGATCAGATTTGTTACAAGAAATGGTTACCGCCCTTTTTTGTTCTACAAATTAAAAAAAAACCAAGTCCAAACACATAGTGAAGGAAATCCAAATAATCCGAATATGAACAAATTTCCAAGAAAACCGAAAAAATTGGAGCTTTGTACAAGAAGTTAGTGTTTTTTTTACATATCATGCTCATGAAGGAACTTTTTACGGGACTCTTTTCAATGGTGTTGGTGAGTCCTCTCCGCATAGAATCCGTCTTCGGACGAATACAGAGATGAATCGAAACCTTAACGGTACTCATTTTTGCCTGTCTCGAGAAAGAAAAGGTAGAGTGGTCCAAATCTTCACGAATTTCCATCTGTTTCTAATTTCTCACAAAAAACTGATCGAACTGTTCAGTTCCAATGACAAGCGCTCAAATAAAGAAAAGTAGTCAGGGACAGCGTCGTTCTAGTGGGAACAGAAAACACTGTTAGTATTATTATTAGACGATCGCAGCTAAAATGACGTCTATAGTCTGAACTTGTTGTGTCAACAAACTCGTGTGTAGTCATGGTGTTAGAGCTAAGCGATGAAAAGACAACTTGTTGCTGAACTACTGAGACGGCAAAGGTCGCCAACACCAACGATTGCGAGGACGAGTGACCAGAGACGTATTCGAACGAGGAATGAAGGACAAGCCGATAAAACCTCATAGAGACCGGTCGTTGGAATGAATGTCGTTGGCATTTAGACGAGCACAGACTCGTATAGAACGGAAAACGCCTAGGACCGGTTGTGTGTCGCCGTCCTCATCCTCGTGCACGTCATTACTAAAGGAAGGGAAAGACGAATAAATAAAACTTAACCTTTATGACGTTGTTTTCGGAAACAATAAGCATTCAGAATTTAAATAGACGACTAAAAAAATATAATGAACATTTTCAATTTCATGCCAATTCAAATGAAATGGTGCATTTTGCAAAAAGACATCCATAGCCGTGCTACCGTCCCAATTGTTTTTTAAGCGATTATGCTTTTGAGACTCAATATTTTTTCGAATATATGATGCTATTCACTGGCCGATATTCCCCATTTCTTAAATTTTTTCACTAATTTTACGTTAAAAGAAAAACAAGGTATACCATCCTTCTCAGTATTGACAAGAAAACTAATTCATCTTTTTACAACCAGAACAGATGCAAACAATGAGGTGATCAATATGCATCTTTTTCACAGATTTTTCCCTGCTTAAACGATATTAGCGGCACAACCCATTCCTATAAACGGAGGAGAGCGGCGATCAATACGCTTGTTTTGTACGGTTGGTTCAGCTTCCCTCGTTAAAATAGATCGGGTCCACAAATATGAAAGAGAATTTTAGCCGAACGTAAACGAGCATACTCACAAAGGAGCTGAACTACTATTGTAATCAATAAAAAACTTGTCGATAGGTCCTTAAAGAAACTGCTTCATTTTTTTCTTCCAAAGGATTTCTTCTCGGAAAAAATGAATACAGCAGACGAAAGTTTCCATCACTTTCTTAGGGAACAACCTAGTACGAACCGTGCTATCACTGGACAACTGGTACTGATGGTTGCCATCGGTGTGTTTGTAGATAACGAGGATTCGCAACGCTTTAATGGTTCCTCCCTGAATAAAAAAAATGGAATAAAATTGGAAAGATTCCGCTAATAAATCGAGTTATTTTTTCAACAGATTCCCGCACCCAGTAAGAAAACAAACTTGTAGAAACTGTATTCCTAAAAAGGACATGCGCTAAATAAATCGGTGTAGGTAACACAGATTAGATCTCTATTTCAGAATAGAATAACAAGCTACCCTTGATACATCGACGTCCCAAAACAAATACTGGGTAGCTACTGAGAGTAACTTCCCATTAAAAAGTAGAAAGGCCTCATATTAGAAATCTGAAGCTCTTCGTATCTTCCACGTAAGAGAAGCCCACTGGGCAGATCTGGTAAACGACAGGGAGCTATGAGAATTTTACTGGTCCAAACTGAGTTCATTAAAAACTGAAAAAAATGTTTACAATGCAAATAATCTTTCGAATAGAAAGAACAGAGGGTAAGCGAAAAGAAAAAGATTAATTAGAGTAATGCAGCCAAGGAAGGTTAGTCGACGGCCGACTGATTATAGCAAAAAAATGAATTGAAATATAAAAATCGAACAGCAGAAAGGAAACAAATAAATTAGGTCTTAAATGATTTGAACAGAGACCGAAAATCTCTGGAAATTAGCACCTCGAGTTTCGATCTCTTTGCTTCACACTCCTGGGTGTTCCATGAGTTCCGGTCTTTGTGGTACAGGAGGGTTCGACGCGTGTCTCAAGTTGGCTACCACCACCACCACCGGTGCGCTCCGCTTCCAGTCGATCCAGCGACGAACAACGAGACGAGCAAGCTGACAGTTCCGCCATGTCTGGTTCGGGTGATATCACCTGAATGCACAAGAAGGCAAATCAAACATACAAACAGTAACACGAAACTAATAAACCACTAAGCAGTGTTTTACGAGCAACTGCATCTATCAACTTTGTGTTTTGAAATGAACTTCACATTTAAAGCAAGTATAAAAGTTTTCAAATAACTAATGTTTTCAAGACTTATACATTAGGAAAACATGACATATCGATAATTTAATAGTTTAGATAATCGAAAACCATAAGAAACACGTTCATAAGCGGATCGCAGACGTCGACGCTGTCGGAAAAACGTGGCCGGTTCCTAAAATGGTCAACGAATCCAGCCACGCGTGAGGAATCAATTTAGTTAACGGTTCGGCTCCAATGCGGTTCCAGTCACCTTCGCACACACAACCGCTAAATTCCTTTAAAGGTCGAGCACAGATCCGACTACGGTAGATGGCTATATAAAGAAAAGAAGGGTGCAAAATCATCGCAATTCTTCTATCAAAAGAATGTTCCGTTTTTTCCACACCACTTGTTGATTTAATAGATAGCACTCGTTTCACATTGAAACACTTTAGCCTTCCACTTCAATTTTTTAAACTTAAATCCTCCTTTCCTCTTCATCCTGTAGATAGAAAGGCATTGAAACAAGCTGTAGTACTCCCCTATTACTACCAGTTTTCATTTGTTATTTTACAAGCATGTTCTCAAATTCCTCGAGCATGAAATCATATTTAAACAAGCTGAAAAAACCAGTGATACCAATGATTACATAGCAGTCAAGCTAAACTGTTCCTTGAGCTTCCCGTTTTCTCACCAACAATGTGTTATCAGCCCAAATTTGTACTTTTTCACAATAAAAATGATATAGAAATCCTACAAACCTAGAAGAAAAAAAACGTGGAAGACCTGTGATGACAGTTAGCTTCATAAGTAATTGTAATGCTTTCAGTAGATATTGTTTAATGAAAAAAAATGCTAACGAAAACTGAAACGAGATGATCACCGTAACATCACTGCCACTCACCGCAATCGGTTCATACTTCTCTTCAGCGGTATTCTGCCATCGAGGTTTCACTTGAATCATGTTATCCTTCGCGTACATATTCAACAAGTTCTGCCACCTGCAACACACCACACATCGAGTTAAGCAGAAGGTAATAAAGGAGTTAACGTGTTCTCCACCTAATTCTCGTTAATGTGGGCAACGTCAAAGAGCCTGCGTTCGAAAGTTCGATTACCACTAGGAATGGTAAGTGCGGCATCATAGCATTAATATAAAAAGAATAAAGGGTTCGGAGTCGACCTATCGCGTAGAAATGCGTCATGAATTCGTAGCACTGTAGAGAGGATTGAATGCTTACCTAGCCTATACAGTAACTTACGACAGCCTACCGATATCGAGTATGGTTTGAATTTTCCGACTCGAGACAAATGGACAGCGTGGTTTGTCCAAAACGCGGAGTTGAAACATGGACCATGTGTACATTACAAAGCATCTCTAACTACTGCGTTACAATCACCTCATCACTGATATGCTGTAGTTCTATTTTTCCTGACATACCAACGTATCTCGTCCGTGGTGTCCGCTTTCACGTAAACAATCGACGGTTGTGATGTTTCAACGCCGTCAGTTTTGAACGCCATCAGAATCGAATGTGAGTTTCCTGGAAAAAATGTCAATGTAAAGAAGGAAACTGACATAGTTCAGTGTCGACTGGAGTTAATGACATAAAGTTCGCTAATCCAAGCATCAACCTCACCAGTTATTGAGTCGGCCTCACAAACACGATGACAGAGCGTCATGTCGATTGTCAACTGTGGTACGGTATCCGGCTAAAAATCAGTTATATGAATGAGGATTTAGGATCTAAACATGAAATAAAGACTGCTAACCATGAAAATAAACTAATTTAAGCAGGAAGCTTACCAACTGGGACTCTGTAGTCAAAATTAGTTTTTTTTTCAGCAACTCCTTCGCTTACTCTTTCTAAGTTAGATCTCACAATATTTCATTGCATCAGCCTACTGCCTTATCTATACCACCATGTTTCGTGGTTTTCCGTCCTTTCTTTTCATTTCTTGTTTTTTCATCTTCATTTTCATCACTATTTATCTTCTGCTCCTTTCCTTGCTCATTTCATAAGCCCTGACCTTCATTCCTTATCTCAAATTTCGACTACTATAGAACCACAACGATGCCGAGATATTCGCAAAACTTGGACCCCGGGACTGATCGAACTACGATAACCCTTTCTGGGGTCTCACGTATTACATACTACACCACTGAGGCCCTTGTTTTGCGTTTCTCTCAGCTAGTTTCCTATCCAATCCTGCCATCAGCAAGAACAGTGGATGATATCTTTTATTTTGAAATCCATAGCACTGAAACTTAACAACAAACAGTGAGGAATGAACTATCTCTTGCATGCGCAAAAAAAGCAAGTAGGAGGTCCCACGATGAGAATCAGCCGGTCCCTTAATAATGGTGGTGGCGTTAGTATTGGCTATTCTAGGTGATAAGTGAGCCCTAACCAGTTCTAAATCGCCCCGCTGAACTACCATAATCGGTTTGAGTGAGCGCCAACAACCGTTGAACAACAATAAACCATCAATGCCAACTAGATGTTCAGACCCAAAGCCTTCATCTGCTTAGAAACCATCATCTCCAATTAAGCGAAATCCGATATCCTAAAGAAAATATAGAATCTGGCAAATAGAGAGGTGAAAGGTGAAATACGCCATTACCATAGTAAATATAAATCTATTCATGAAACTTTTGTCTAATTCGCTCACGTTTTTTATAATTTCTTCTTTCAGAGATATACCTCAGCAAACTAATGGCATTTTGTAGATCTCTCTATAAATAGTCACTCTGTCGATCTCCGTGTCCCAAAAAGTGGATTCTCACCAGCACCATCAATGATCAATGACTACTCGACGAACTTTTCTCAACTACTTATAAATAAGAATAGAATAGAAAACAACTATGCACCAGATTATATCTCATTGTTTGTGTGGTCACTTCTACAGATTTTTTATCTACTTCTTACGCCAGATGTCCTACAGATAAACAAGGAAGTGGGTCGAATAGTCGGCGTAACTTGGTGCAGGAACAACTATTATCCTATCAAGTTTTTTCGGGATTAAGTTTTTTCCTTTCCTTTTCGCTACAAGATAAATTATGTATAAGGTTACTAAGCAGTACTTTGAACGACTGGCAGTATTTCTTGGTGAAACACTTCTAAAAAATTCCGTAACTGGAACCTTTACGAACTATTTGAAGAAGATTTCAGTACCTCAAGATAAGAGTACAATGTAGTTGTCAAATTGTTCAGTTTTTACGCTATATTTTATTATGAAAATAACTACCGTATAACTCAATAAGGCCGGAATGAACCCCTCAAAAGTGTAAACCTTCTGTATTCTCATCAAAGCTTGCGATTCAAAACTATCTCAGTTGAAACATCTCCACCCACATTACTTTCTGACGAGTTTAAAAGGTGAATAGAATAGAATAAGTGCAGAATGTGGATAAGTTAAAATTAAGTCATGGCTTTAATAGACTTGTCTCACCAGACACAACACAGTCACAACTCCCAACTATATGCGAAACCCTGGAATAGCTGGTTCCAATTTCCTTCACCCCTTTTCTGCCTAGTTGACGGCCCATAGAAACATCATTGTTGCAAGATTTTCAGAAAAACTGGATACTGCCAAAGCACCAATCATTTGAAGCGGCTCATAAAAGGAGGCAGAAACACGATTCGTCCATATGAATGAAGAAATCACATACATTGTTATCCAACGCCCATGTTAACTCTCCCGAATCGAACAATGTGAACCATCGTCGTTGCCAGCGCTGGAAATATGGAGAGATACCAAGAAGTAACGAATGAAAAAACACACGAACTAATCGAAAAAAACTCTAAATATGTCTTACTTAGTTAAAAGTCATGCAAAGCTTCGAAAAGAAATGTAAAAAAAAGGAGAAAAAGAGATGAATCGGAAAAAAGGATATAGGACTCTGTTATGTTAGCGCAGTTGTGTGGACGCTGAAATTCATTGTAGCCAGAAATCTCCAATAAAATCAACAACGTTCAGATGAGCAGAAGAAAGTATGAAACTGAAAAATTTCAAAAATATGGATGAGGAATAGAAAACATCGATTTGACAGTCATCTTTCGTTCCAACTGTAGTCATTCCGTATGTATTCTTTCTTGATAAGCTTACACGAGGTTGATAAATATATTTATTTTCGGCTAACGTTTCGACGTCTTCGTCTTCCTCAGAGCCGGCGATCCGAGTCGATGGTCCATGCTTGTTGTTCGCCTCGACGTTGCGTCTTCGCCTTCCTGTCGAGCCAGATCTTCCTCAGCGAGCCATCTTCTCGAATGAGGCATCCTCACTCGAAGTTTCGAAATATGTAGTCCTTCCGTTTTTAGACTCAGATGACCCGCAGAAAAAATAACGAAATTAATCAAACAACATGCACTACCCGTCTTCGTCAAACATAATGGGCTACGTCGCATTCTTGGGGCGCCGGTAACGCACACCTCGACGAGAATTAGTGATTGGATAACTCGGAAAGAAAACTACCTTCTTAATTTTGGTGTAAACAAAAGATAAATACTCAATAAACAAATCTGGAAAGAATTGAAAGAGAACGGACTAGCCAGTATACATTTTGAAATATTGCGATGGTAAACACATTATTTGGTTCTATTATCTGCAAAAGGTTGCACAAGAACAATCACTGGAAACAAAGAAAGAAAAGGAAAAAAAAGGAGAAAACTGGAGAAACAGAAAGCATGTACACCAAAACAACAAGAAGAAACTTCGAGATGAAAAAATGCGCCCGATTTTCTCTAACGAAAAGAAACCATAGGGAATCCGCTGGAAACTGAACAAAATGTTATCAGGAGAAAGTAGGAAAACATATTAGAAAGAGGAAATAAGAAAAGAAAAAAAGGGAAAAGAAATAGAGAATCGAAATCCAGTCATTAACAGACCAAAAAGAGAAAATAAGCGAAGAAAAAACAACGTTGTGCAAAAAGAAGAGTAAACACCTAAAATTTTGCCACTGCTTATAACTTTGCTGAACCGCTACTACTTAACACGACGTCAAGAGTACAACATACAAGTAGTTTGCTTACCTTGGCTGAATGCGATTGTAATGAGAAGTCGAGATTCGGTGGTGCTACGTAGAGGAATCCACATGCGGTCACCTTACGGTTCATCTGCAATAGATATTATCATCATTCATCGTCACATCAATCGTCACCACCATCACCACTATCGTCACCGTCATCATCATCATCACCAACACCATCATATCTTGACCATCATCACATCATTATCTCGAGATGATCAACGCAATCCGCATAACTACCACTGGCACATCAAAAGCCAACAAACAGTCAGAAATTAACTAGTGATCTCAATGCAACACCGAGCGCAACGAATCTCCCTGCTCAATTTGCCGATTTCAGAAATTTGAACAAAGTAGCAATTTCTCAGGCGCTCCTCAATGGTCAAAAAATTCCGAAAAACTTTAAAGAAAGTTAAACTAGCGAAACGGATATTGTTATTGAAAAATAAAAATGTTCGAATATCTAAGAAATACTAGTAGGTTTGCAATCTTTTAATTCTGTGTGGCAGCTGAATGAGAAGGTAGGTTATAGAGGAATGTCTTGGAAAATCAGAAAAGAAGAGAAAAACTTATGCATTAACTAAAGTCGTTTGATTTTTATTCGACTACAAGAGCTACCCATGACGTTTCAAAATGAATGACAGCATTTAAAAACACCTCGTGGAAAAAGGAACATGTAGATAATTTGAAAAGAGAAACGAAAATAAGAGAAAAGAAAGACAATAACTTCAATGATGCCGAGATATTTGCAAAACATCGGACCGCAGGTGTGTGTGGTGGGGAACGAACGCACTATAGCCCTTTCCGGGGAGTATCGCGTTCATCACCACAACACGCGGGTCCTTCGTTTCTCGTTCGGGAAAGACAATAACCTCTCGCTGCTGAATCATCTACTACAAAAGCTGACGACTAGTGATTGTTCCGCTAAAATTACGCGAAACTACTCGATAGGATGATCTGCAGAATTTTGTGGATAGCTTAAGTGAAATAAAATAGATAAAATGCTTTTAAAAAATAGAACAAAGAAGAGGAAATTGCTCGGTCACCTCTATGTCTTGAAAGATTACTGAAAACTAGAACAAATCCTTTCATATTCCAATAAGCTTATAATCACAATCATTGTCGTCTGCATGATTCTATAGGAATCGGATCCATAACAGTCCCCATAAAAACACGAAAAACAATCCCCAGAAGGTCAGAAGTCATTCGAAATGGTACCGCATCGTTAAAGATGTCTAAGTAGATAGCCCTGATGATCAACGTTAAAACATTCTAAAATCACTAAATCTAGTGTGAAAGAAACGACATGACAATCGTTGGAATGCAGGAAAACAGTGTTCTGCAAAACTGCAAACGGTTTTCATCTTATTTTACAAGGCCACATTGCACAAAAACTATCTGACAACCTGTCGAAAATTGACAGGTAATAGACGTCGAACGACCACAGCTACTGTTCTTCAGACGTTTGTTGTAAAGATTTTCCATAACAAGAGCGCACCTATTGAAAAGAGGTTGAACAAAGTCACGAATGCGGCGGTGTCGTGACACCACAGTGTCCTTGTAATCGCGACGATAACCATTTGCTTCACCAACATTGGAATGAACTCTATGCAATAAACGTAATTGGGAAAATATGTTTGCAGATTTTTTTTCTTGAATATTCAATTTCAAATAAATACGGAAAGAAAAATATTCCAGTATTCGAAGTGAAAGAACAAACATGAAAATTGAAAACTAGATTCCACTGGCTACAACTTTAGTACGGGACATAACCGCATATGTATGAATATATACAGTTACAAATATGTCGATGTATACACATATGTATCTATATGAATAAATTTCTATTATTTACAGTGATGACAAATAGACCCCCCGACGATTCATCGCCTCACCGTGGCTGGGAAGGGTTCCTGGGTGTCGGACTGCGATGTACAACGCGGGGATTCATCCCTTGACAGGGTCTCCCAAGCTGAGCAGAAGTCCGGTGTTTTCATCAGAAAGCCCAGCTCAGAGTAAACTAATGCCATGAATCACCACCGTCCTGATATCAAACTAGTCGTATGGAGGCAAATCTCCCTCTAATCCACAAGGGCTACGACTGCTTGTACTGGTGACGAGCTGAGGGTAGACCTTGGCTATGCTCACCTCGTAACTTCAGGGAAACACAATAGCTAAACCAGCAAAACTCCGAAAAATGGAGATTATGCTGGGGCCCACACAACCAATGAGGACTGGCCGTCCAAGTAAGTAAGCAGATAAATAGAAACCCATGATTAGATTGATCGAAATAGGACGATCTATTTTTTAAAATAAATCTTATGAATGGCTCGTTAGAAACGACAAGAGTTATTCAGTGAACATTGCATGCTCGTGTAATTATATTCTACTAGATATACCTCTAAAAACGAGGAAAAACAGAACGAACTTCAGAAAACAAGAAAGCAGAAATATGGAATGGAAGGAAATTGACAGCATGACCAGAAGAAATCTACGAGGAGATAATGTGGGAAGTAGATGTGGAAGAAAACCGACCACTTCATCTAATCTCATTTAATAATACTAACACTAATAGAAATAACAACTTAATTCCTAGTTATTTAGACCAACTGATACGTTTGTATCTTATAAATTCAGCTTCATACGGTAGCAAAACGAAGATAACTACGCAAGCATCCTCGGCAGAAAAAAGTCAGTGTAGTTGAAAACAGTTCAATTTGAAAATGTTTCTTTAAACTGTAAGATTGTAACAAAATTTCCGTAAATACCAACCACTGATCAACTCAGGCACGTGAGTAAATCCTATTGGTACTCGTTAAGGTCTTGTCTAATAAATTACAAGAATACGGACGAGGCAGGACGGAACGTCAGCACCACAGTGGACTTGTTCCTTATGACCTCCTTGTACCAGCCGAAGTAACCCTATTCAGCATAGAAAAACTAGATACAAAAAGTTTTCACATTTGGAGAAATGACCCAGTTAACAAACTAGTCATCGTCCACGGAAAGTCTAAACGTGAAAGGATCGTAACTGGTAGTTGCCTAAACGCACACCTCCGATTACTCTGACAGTATCATAGGGGAAACGAAAAGGAAGGAAAAACTAGGACCGCCGTGCAATGAGTATAGAATGAGTGACAAGGAATGCGATAAGGATGAAGTGTGTATAGGAAAATATGTCCAAAAAAGTAGAAGTGAAAAGGAAGAAATGAGAATCAGAGACAGAAAAGGAAATGTAAGAGGATGGAGGGTTATGGGCCAAAGGAAAGAACCCACCTGTGACATCTACAATTAATGGATTGCCTGATAGAAAAAGTTCATACTCGATTCGTTTTCTCCAATTGCTAGACGATTTATCACTCAAAGGCTTTAACTTTCCGGTCCCACAAACGATTCCCCAATTACTTAATGTCTTGAAATTTACCTATATACTATCTGTAGAGGACAACCTATTAAACAGCAAAAATTATTCTATTTAGGTCAGAAATCAATATGATGAACTACCTAGCTCCAGAGCTGAGCAGAAGGAAACTAGCAGCTTGGGAAGCTTTCAAGAGCATCGAGGATGTAGTGAAGAGAAAAAAGAACACCCAACTCCATCCCTACCTTTTCGCCTTCACGATTCTCCCTACCTTAACGTATGTGTCAGAAGCTCGGTCGCTGCGTAAGCAGAATGAATCACTCAGCATTATTGAAAGCGCATTCTAAAGGACGATGCTATGACTATCCCGTTTCATACAGGTAAGAGATGGGATCCGAAGCTCCGATCTGCGTCAACGATCAAAAACCAAAGATACCGTTCTGTACGCTAAACAGTCGAAGATAAGGTGAGCTGGACACGTAATGCGTATGAATGACAGCCGATGGACAAGAGCCGTTAGCGACCAGATTCCTCGGGATGTCACACGTACTGCATGAAGACCACCGACCCTGTAGTCAGAGTTCTTCACAAAGAACCTTGAAGAAAGATATGATGCTCGACGAGTCCCTAGAGCAAGCAGAACCCACTGGGCTACTTTTGCACGCTACAGGGAAAAATGGAAGATCTACTGGCGCCCGCTCGAGTTACTCGGCGATCAACGGGTCTGCGGATGATACAGGTGATGTAAAATTTCTGTTAGAAAAATACCTAACAAAGACAAATGCAATCTCAATGAGATAGAAATCAAATCCAGATATCCCATAAAACCTTGGAGAAACACGAAATTTGTTTGCCAAATTTGATCTGAAATTTGCTCATTTCTGTGCTGCTAAATTCAGAGGTAAAATCAATTTAAAGGTCCGAAAACGGACTAACCTCCGATGAGACCGGAAATCAGTTAGCAGACAGATTCCATAATCTCTGTATTGATAAGAAAAGATTAGAACTCCAGATGAATTCGCTCCACGAGTGCAAAAACTATGAATACCAGAACAGCACAAGTTTTGTTCCGAGTTATCCTCTACAGAGCCAATGAGAACATCTGCCGCCACCGCATCGCGCCCGGCCGGCACAGCGACTTCATTGTTTTGGAGCGCGACGGACGGACGCATCGTCGTCGAATCGACGTGAACTGGTTCGAAAGCCTATTATTTCTATTGCGAATTTGTTATGCAGCATAGCGTGCGAAATTCGTCCACATGTCCGCAAGTTCTTGCTCTACCACCAATTCGTATGACAATGAAACGATAAACGCACTTCAGTACCGTTGGGGTGGTCCTGAGACGAAAACATTGAAATGTGTTTTTAAGCCCCATCAATGATGAATTCCTCATACGAAATCCGCCAATACGTTAACTACTGTGGAACAAATACTGCATTAACAACCTCGTATCAGCTTATCATGAATACACAGATGATGAAAGATTAATTCATCGTATTCTTTAGTCCTCTAATTACATCGTTGAGGTCCCGAAACGAAACAATGGAACGTGTTAGGGTCATAACTGATCTGAACAGCGTCGCTCACGTTCATTTCCAACTCCAGAAACCAAAGCATTGCTCGATTGTGACCACAAGAGGGCAAGTTCTCTTCAATTCCTTTTTTACAATAGAGCCAATTTTGATTGCCTCCTACAGCCGCGCTTTTGGAGCCTATGTTAATGGCCTTGACGTGCTTGTTACATTTATTGGCGTAGAATAGTACGTTGAACACGATGCTTGAGTTGGTTGAGTATTAATGTCAACAAAATGAACTGAAACCACCATTTTTAATCTAGGTTTAACCTACAAAAAAATCCTCTAAGATTATAATAACCGATAGCGATCACAAACTCGTTACAGTAGAAGCGAATGTTCTAAATTACAAGCTGTGCTTCAAAATGCCTTGACCTTTTTAACTTCTTCTTAGAATTTATCACACAATACTTTTCCGCCCTTACTTATCAGAACTGAGTCCAACAAACTATGCTTGATATAAGTGCAAACTTTCGAAATAAGTGTGAACATCTCGTCGAAATAGCACCCACTAATTCCCTACGATACACCAGCGTACACGTTATGAAGACCGCATAAATTATGCCGCATACTTTGATTTTGATCACAACTGATCTTCACAACAACATATCAATTTTCATCCTTAACCTGTGGAAAAATCGAAGTGTGCATTGAAAAAGAAACACGTTTGAATCCTATTTATAGCTTCAGCAAGCTATCCGCATTAGTGTCGTTCGAAATCGAAACACTTCAACGCCATGATCGTAAAAATAACGCGCTCCATTCAGAATAACTGCAACGAGATGAGAATTCCATCGCCAATGATGTGGTAGTAAAAAAAAAGTCCACATGGAGGATATGATGCGAACGCCTTTGAGATTTTTCAAGAATAGAAGTAGCTTTAGGAAATTTCAGGGACCAAATAACTGACAAGTTAGCGAACAGAAAAATGACCGCAAAGGTTTCAATAGTTTTTCAACGTTTGTCAATTTCACCATAAAGTAATTACCCTTCGACTATCAACTGAACTATATTATTTCACAATAACTTCAATGATGCTGAGATATTTGCAAAACTCCAGACCGCAGGTGTCTGCGGTGGGGAACGAACGCGCTATTGTCCTTTCCAGGGAGTAACGCGTTCACCACCACACCATGCGGGTCCTTCGTTTCACCTGTCTCTCAGCTAGTTCTATTGATACATGCCATCAGCAATCACCCGTCAACGGGATTGATCTGAGGAGCCAACATTGACATTGAACCCAGTTAAGCTGAGGCTGTAGTTGAATTCACAATGTTTTACTTTTTATTTTCGGCTTTCTATAATTTCTCTGGCGGCACTAATCGAGAGAACTAGCTGAGAGACAGGCGAAACAAAGGACCCGCATGGTGTGGTGGTGAACGCGTTACTTCCCGGAAAGGACAATAGCTCGTTCGTTCTCCACCGCAGATACATATGGTCCGAAGTTTTGCAAATATCTCAGCAAACTTGTGGTTGTATTTCGCTTAACACTGTATCGTAACAATAGTTTTCAATTACTCCTTAGTTCTAGATTATCTACATAAAGTGGAGAGCGACGAAATTATGAAGAAGTCATCGAAATGGAGATGAAAAATCACGTTTCGGAATATAATCAAATGAAGTAAAAAAATAATAATAAAATAACAATAATGAAAAAATAAGAAGTAAAATCGATACGAATTCTATGAAATGCAAGCGTTCAACGGTTGAATTGGGCACATAAGTCTGGACAATTGTACTGACCGAAGAAATCATTGAGTAAGCTGCTTTTTACCCAACAGACCTGTATTCACTATAACAAACGAAACCGAAACCTGCTGTGCAAAGAATAAAGTAGTTTCAATTCACTGTAATGCTTGGTTTCGTTTCCACTATGCTTCTTCCCGTCATATCTCTCATAATCTGGAAGGATTTACTTCCAAAAAATAAGACAGTTCTAAACAAAGTGAACAGATAAAAACAGTAGGTAAATAAGAAGGTATCATTCAGAACTTTCTATTTTAGAGGCTTATTCATTTTAGCTTTTTGTTCACTCCAGTAGCACCTTGCTCTGAGCATCGAACGACAACAAAACTAGTCAGTTATATAAATTCAGCTTCTTAAATTGTATCCACTGCTATTTGGGAAGAATTCCAGTCACGTAGCATCAGCTTCCGTCGCTCGAAGGTAAGCCTATGCCTGCAGTGTGTTCCGAGAACTACCTAGTAAGAATTCCCATGACCGACTTTCTGTTAACCTCGGCATTAATTGATAATTCAATGTTTTTCATCAATAAGCAGACACGAGGTTGTTAATATAGAATTTATTAGAACACAATTGCTGACGTTTGACACAATCGCCCTTTATTTCAAACGAAATAAGTGCAGCTATAAAACGCTGCTTAATAAGGGCCGGTCTAGAGAATTTCGTAAGAGTGATAGAAATACCACCGGACACTCTAAGACGCCAGCTAGTTCGCAACCGCCTGTACGACCGTCTATGTACAACAAAAAACTGCATAATTTGCCCAAATGGTAGAGACGGTGATTGCATGAGTTCGGGTACAGTCTATCTGATCTCTTGTAAAGCGTGCGGGCACGAATATGTTGGCGAAACGGGTAGACCGCTCTGCGTCCGCATAAAAGAACACCTAGTCCGTAAATCTAAACTAAAACACAATACTCCACTAGGCGCGCATAGGATGCAAGAACACAACGGAGAAGATTTTGAGGTAGGAGTCACTATCCTTACGCAGGAATCGAAAACATCAGCGCGAAAAACTCTTGAAGCGTTTTGGATCAATGCCAAAAATTCAAAAATGAACNATTTCAAACGAAATAAGTGCAGCTATAAAACGCTGCTTAATAAGGGCCGGTCTAGAGAATTTCGTAAGAGTGATAGAAATACCACCGGACACTCTAAGACGCCAGCTAGTTCGCAACCGCCTGTACGACCGTCTATGTACAACAAAAAACTGCATAATTTGCCCAAATGGTAGAGACGGTGATTGCATGAGTTCGGGTACAGTCTATCTGATCTCTTGTAAAGCGTGCGGGCACGAATATGTTGGCGAAACGGGTAGACCGCTCTGCGTCCGCATAAAAGAACACCTAGTCCGTAAATCTAAACTAAAACACAATACTCCACTAGGCGCGCATAGGATGCAAGAACACAACGGAGAAGATTTTGAGGTAGGAGTCACTATCCTTACGCAGGAATCGAAAACATCAGCGCGAAAAACTCTTGAAGCGTTTTGGATCAATGCCAAAAATTCAAAAATGAACCGCAAGGAGGAGTGTCTTGTCATCACGCGTGACCTAGCGCCATACCTCAGGCTGATCCAATGATCTGACATGGACCCAGTTATCGACCATGTATTACTCTGTGCGGCGGCTATCCACCAACTAACTTAAATACTTACGACAAATAAACGGTAGGTGTTTGAATGAAGCTGTTTCTTATGCGAACACAAATCGATTTATCAAGTTTTATCTGCTAGGGTTATGAAAGTGTTTGGCTGAGTAGATCGCATCTCAATTTGACCTTTCCAGGCTCTGAAGAAGGCGAAACCGCCGAAACGTCAGCAATTGTGTTCTAATAAATTCTATATTAACAACCTCGTGTCTGCTTATTGATGAAAAACATTGAATTACCTAGTAAGAGACAGAAACATTTATTCCAGTGAAAATCACGATAAATCGATAATCAGTATGTCAGTGAGGACAGAAGACCACAGATTTCTAAGGCAGAAATAAAATCACACTTGACCACCTCCATGGGTGACAGTTGGAGAACAACAAAGTAAATGGAAGAAGTGCGCTTTGGAACTGCACGACGTGTTCGTGCATGAAGGAAAGACTATCAAAAGATTGAACTTATTAGTTAAAGCATTAAATGATAAACTATTAAAATTTCAACGTTGATCGACTCCTAAGGGATGCAGCATGCACTTGATTTCATCCGTGGAATCCTAGGTATGATTAGATGTATACCTGTTCCCTATAATGACTTTCAGGGTCTACCATCATATTCAATGTTTTTACTCTTCCAGAAAAGTCTGATAATAATCCGCCACCCTTGGAGGGATGGAGAGCGTGCTGAGCCCGGGGAGCGGGATTGAACCAGCGATCGCTTCTGTACTGCACGGAACCTCTAACCACTACGCTACACGCATCTCGGTTAATACATCATTACTTATAAAGCGAATATCCGACTCTTCGACAGAGGCAGAAATACCGATCGTTTTAGCGTCACTCAACAGAAAAACCGTGGAGAATGAGGAATGAGGAGAGCTGGAGGCAGCCGCGTTTTCCGGAAGAATCAACAATAACCGTTGCCGGACCGATGAGATACGACAAAAAACGGAAGGGGCGATCACTTTGAAAACACCGACGTCACAATTAATTAGTTAACACCGACATTGAATCAATCGATAAGTCGTTAATGCCAACCGTTCACTAATTCTTTCTCTAATCATCACAATTCAACAATTTCGTGTATGAAGACCAACAATTCAATGCAACGATTGATTCGTTGTCAATTATTTTCACATGGGAACCGTAAATATATTGGAAATCGATAATGAAGAGCATAAAATCAGCATTATACGGTAACATGGATAAATATAATAGTAATCGCCTATCGAAAGAATCGCAACTGCGGGAGGAGACAGTCAAATACGGCAGAGGTCAAGGTGAATTACACACCTCAGCACCGACACAATATTCCACTCATTTTTCCCTGAGATGTGAGTTTTTCAATCATTTCTTTCCTGGTCTACGGTTAGTATGTTTTTGTTAGTGCCGAATTCAGCTAACGTTGTAGTTAAAATTGTGATTATAACTACAGCCTCAGCTTTACTGGGTTCGTTGCCGACTTGGGCCCCCCAGATCAATCCCGTTGATGGGTGATTGCTGTGGCAAAAGATTTATAGAACTAGCTGAGAGACAGGCGAAACGAAGGACCCGTATGGTGTGGTGGTGAATGCGTTACTCCCCGGTAAGGACAATAGCGCGTTCGTTCCCCACCGCATACACCTGCGGTCCGGAGTTTCGCAAAAAATCTCAGCATCGTTAAAATCATTGATTGACTAAAATGTGAGACGTTTACAGCTTCAAACGAGGATTTTTCTCTTCCGAACTCTCTTCTACAAACTTCCCGATAAATTTTCCCTGAAAACAATTAGCAAGTGCGATTGAGTCTCATTCTATTTCATATTAACATTCTATAAAAATCCCATTATAAAGCAAAAGCATAACCGAAATGTGCGAAAATAAGTAGAGGTAGAAAAGGTAGTGGTAGAGGAGGTAATGAGGAAAGTGCCTCATGAAGAGGTAGGAAACTAACCGGATGAAGTGAAGATAATACGAATGGATGGAAGAAGAAGGATATAAGAGGAAAAAAGCGAGAAGAAACTGATAGACAAGGAAACGAAACCTTGAACGGACACAAGATTAATGAGAAATTCTATCTAGAATCACAAAAATTGGTGGAGTAAGAACGGAAATCTCTTAACGAAGAAACTCGTAGGGATAACCAAACTTGTCATCACCTATAGTTTTCTTCTTTCAAATTCTATTCCTGAGGAAACAATGAACACTAACAAAACCGGCTAGACGGTTATGTAGACGAAAATGGAAATCATTGGTCAATCGGATTCGTTGCTGTCCTAGAAAGGATGGGAATCAATGGGGGGCTTGCCTGGTGATGGTGATGGGAGCGATCGACCTATGCGCGACGACAAGAGACGCAGACCCCTCCATCGTCACCACCACCAGCGGCGCCTTTGGCGCCCACACAGGCGCCCATACGGGCGTCACTACCGCCACCTAACCAGCTTAGCGAATCTGCGGTAAAAAAAAGAAGCGGTAGTGGTTGTCCGAAAGGCGGTGACGATAATGACGACCATTTAGTCAGTCAATCAGTCAATAGTTTATTGGGTGATCTGCACCCATTCCAGCTCCACATCACATTTGAGAACCAACATATTACGCAGAAATACATTTAATCTTGACGCATACATTCAGATCCCAGAATTCATGAATGATCTGCACGCATGAAAGCACTTAGTTCTATACTAAGAAAAAGAAATAGGTGTTCGGCGTTGATCAATCTCCTGAGGTACGCCATCTATCCTTCTACATTCATAACATTATGGAGGTGATCGAGTGAGCCATAATTGGCCAAAACAGTGACCTTCAGGAGCCTACCTATGCAAAACTCAGTGTTTCCTTCCGCTAAGTATGGCAGCAATTTGCTAACCGTAGGGTATGGAGAGGTCGACTTGCCCATCGCGCTGGATCGAACCAATGACCATGTATGTGTCGCAAGGCATCTTTAACCACTCTACTATAAACGCCCTATTACATTGGTATTAAACGAAAATACATAGGTATGCTACAACTTTACTTAATTAATCGGTGTGCAAGCATTTTTCATTGAATTTCATAATATAACACAAATTTTCTTCACAAAAACAAATGGGATCGGAGTGACAACGAAGATGGAAGAATTGATAGGATACGGTAATTCCTATAACATATCAAATGATGGAGTGAATGATGACAGATAATGTCAAAGTAGCAATCTATCATTAAACAACGACTCTAATTAAAAATGATTGGTGAACATGGAAATTGCTGACAATAGTTTGTAAAGGACCTCAATAATACCAAATTATAGTCGTGACATGTATGTACATATATATATATATATATATATATATATATATATATATATATATAGAGTTCAGGTAGCGCGGTGGTATTGATGTCCATTGTAACAAGCACCTTGGTGATTCGACCCGCAACTTGCTCACCAAGCCTCTCCTTTCCCCGGATTCATGAAATTGGTAGCAGACTTTACGTCAGATATGCATTAAATCACCCTGATGAAAACTAATGCATAGCGCATTCCGCACAATGAGAGTTATGAACTACCCTCTAAGATTTATTTGAAATTAATTCCGTCCCGAAACTTTGAGCCATCGCCGTTCGGTATGAAAAATCAGTTGCAAGACGAAGAACTTCTTCGCAATCCACAAATGCCGACTACTATCAGCAGCTGTGAGCATTAGAGGTGGCAAACGCCCTGGCACGGCTATCTCAGGCGCCGGTTGGAAAAGAAGCTTTACCTGATCAACAGAATACGATTTAAATAGAAACTCTACAAAGCACCACATGTTTCCTACAAACGTGCCATCCTGAATTCAAACAATCAAGCGTTATTATCGGGTTTTTCTATATTCTGTTGGATTGCTAAAAGTATTAAGTACCGTTAAATTCGGTTGACGACTCATTGTCATTCTGTCCAAGAGCCGAATTTTGTAGATGAATAAGCATAAACAGTGGAAAATATACGAAGACAGCTACTATAAAAATGATGACGTAAGAATGACAAGGAAAAAAATTACTGAAAAGTGTGGAATGGCAGGGGTGAAGCAGCGGTTTTTCAACGTTTTGCT
Source organism: Angiostrongylus costaricensis (assembly GCA_900624975.1). NCBI lineage: Eukaryota > Metazoa > Nematoda > Chromadorea > Rhabditida > Metastrongylidae > Angiostrongylus > Angiostrongylus costaricensis. Next base: position 40,449 of record UYYA01004546.1, on the reverse strand, counting down.
CTTATCAGGAGACGTTCAACCACTACAGGCACTTTCTTGCTAGCACTTTACTCTTCTATCGCCAACACCTGATCTATTCGAGCGTGTTTTTTCTTTTTTTTCATTTTTCCTTTCTTAAAGTTGTTTTCCCATTTTTAGATCCCAATTACAAACATATATATATATATAATGCATATCTCGATTTTTGAAGGTTATCTATTGAAGAAATTTTGAGAACGATATTTCGCTACAGACGAACCTAACAGATTAAAGAGGAAGCGCATTTATCTCAATGCAAACATCTTATTTCCAGATTTCCTGTAAAAATAAGTGAATTTTCCAGTGAAGAGTTTCTGGAAGTTTCTTTTCTATAAAAATGACTACGTTCATAGACAAGCGAAAATATCTTTTTTTCTCAAGAAAACTACAAGGACAAGAGAAAAACGCTTATAATAAAACATTATTGAATAGAGTTCATAGATAGGCACCAATTTCAGACGATAAAAATCTGTTTACGCTACTATAAACATTCGAAGAACTCCTGATTTTGGTCCATCGGACTTTCGTTGCCGAAAAGAAATTTGATCGGTGACAACAATTCTCACCGTATTTCAATGTCGGACAGAAGAATTTTTCTAGCAGGCAGATCTCAACGGAATTTATAAGCGGTTTCGGTTTCGTGTGAGAGTGAACCCGAGTCGGAGGTTGACGCTTAAGCGGAACCTCGTCAAATTGCATTATTTGCAGTAGTAGTTAAGTTGAGGACGTCATTCATGGCTGACCGGTTTGACAGCTCCGTCACGAACACTGTCACAATGGCTTCGTTGAACAACTGGACATCGACCATAACACAAACGACTACGACAAGCTGGTCATCGTCGCCGCTTGACGAAGTAATCAAATTTCAATAAATGAATCTAATACGACGAAATATATACGGAAAGCAGAAAGTACAGTGGTTAGAGATGCTGTCCACATCACATGTACGGTCGTTATTTTGACCTTGTTCCCAGCCAAATAAGCTTTCCATAGCTCGGGAATCGGATAAACGTTAGCAGACTTGTATGGTTGGGTTAAGGTATTTACTTGATACATCGAAATAAATAATGAGGGAAAAACAATGAACAAATGTGATATAGTAAACAAAACGGTGTTTTTTCAATGAAGGCAATTATCGCAAACTTGGTGAACTGGTTAATTTAATACGAAAATACAACAAATCGTTTTAATAAAGTAAAAGAAAACAAGACGAGAGAACCTATTCAATATCAAACTGATTAACTTATGCTAAACATGAAGCTGGTGTGACTGGTGTGAAGTTACGATACCATATTAGTTACTAGCAATTAAATGGAATAAGTATGAACCTAATTCAAAATAGCAGTGATACGAAAACAACTGGAGTATGAGAAGCCACTTACAACGTAACCATCGAAGATCGACAAAGAACGATAAGCGACAGTATCATCAAACAGGGAAGAGTACATGAGTACATAAATAGAAACTCTCCACTGCGTAGTCACAAGACATAGTACACACGTGGAGAACTTTCTCGCTGTCGGCCTTTTAGCGTGAGTGACACTATCGTTCGTTGGCCGAATAGTAATAAAATTCAGAGAGCTTGGCCTGATTGTTCATTAGTCGTAAAACAACCGCGACCAGAACGGAAAAAAAAACGCAGTGATTCCATTCAGATAAGAATAGTATGGCTTTTTTCGACTTTTTCACCCTTTGTTTTTATAGAGAAACGTGATCATTTAACGATGTTCCACTCCTGGTAGCGCAGCAACACGCGCGGAACGAAAAGAGGGACGGACGCATCGCAAGTGGAAGGACGACGTCAGCTACTGTGAATGAATAAATGCTTTAATAACAACGCCGTGTTTGCTCACCAAGAAAACACTGAATGTTCAATTGTAACCTTTTTATTTGCTGCCTACTTCGATTTTTTAACGGCAGTGTATCATGTGAAATACAATTAAGATGGTGCTGAGATATTTGCAAAACTCCGGACCGCAGGTGTCTGCGGTGGGGAACGGACGTGGTATTGTCCTTTCCGGGGAGTAACGCGTTCACTACCACACCATGAGGGTTCTTCGTTCCGCCTGTCTCCCAGCTAGTTCTATCGATTTTTTGCCATCAGCAACGGGATTGATCTGGGGAGCCCAAATCCGTATGGTGCGGTGGTTAACGCGTTACTCCCCGGAAAGGACAATAGCGCGTTCGCTTCCCACCGCAGACACCTGCGGTCCGGAGTTTTGCAAATATCTCAGCATCATCTTAATTGTATTTCACATGATACACTGCCGTTAAAAAATTAAAGTAGGCAGCAAATAAAAAGGTTAAGATTGTGATTTCGACTTCAGCCTCAGATTGACTAGGTTCGTTGCCGATTTGGGCTCCCTAGATCAGTGCCCTTGACGGGTGATTGCTGATGACGCAAATCAATAGAACTAGCTGAGAGACAGGCGAAACGAAGGACCCGCATGGTGTGGTGACGAACTCGTTACTCCTCGGAAAGGACAATAGCGCGTTCGTTCCCCACCGCAGACACCTGCTCTCCGGAGTTTTGCAAATATCTCTGCATCACCTTGACTGAATGCTCATTTTTTCCAGTTTTTTAAAAACACTCTCAAAGACAATGTGACCGAGTTTTCTATTCAAAAAGTGGTTTCAATAGTTGGGTTGGGTCATACATTCAAAGGATTAATAATTTAAAAACTAGAATTAAACAGAGGAAAAATAAGAGCCGAAATCGACTCCGGTTTTCTGAACACAAAAATTGAGAGCAAATTACCGAAACGAGCATTTAAACGACACAGAATACGTTTTAAATACATTTCTATGACATGTGAAATTTTCCACTGCCACACATTAACATCTGTCTCAAGAAGTACAATCTAAAAATCCTGAATAGCGTTCTCAAACTTCCACCAAGCTTGACCTCTTAGGCTTCACAATTATGACCACGCTTAGAGATGCTTTTGTAAATCTACCGTCCTCATCAATATTTAATCAAGGATAGTCATCGACAAAACAAACAAAAGCCATCATTTGATGAAGTTGTACGGTGTCTCGGGAAACCAACAGGCACCTGGGCGCCGAACTGGCTCGTTTGTTGGCTCGCTGGCTGGTTGTTGTACACCATGCGTTAAGTCGGACTCGCGCGCAGAGCAGACACAACAGCAATTATTGAAAAATCGCCTTCGCTGGAAAGGAGAAAGGGTTGAGATTTAAAGCCGAATGGGCGTATAGTTGCCGCCGTTTAGAGTGAAAACACACTGGAACCATTCCTAGAAACGTAAATCGAGCCTTGGTGAAACTAACAAACTCCCTAGCGCTGACTAGCTAGTTAGTTGCAAATACACCGTGCGGCAAGAAGCCATTTCTATGTAGAGAGAACACTATAACAATCAGTGAAAGATCGCTTTCTTCTGAGGAAGAGAAGAGGGAGAATGTGGAGGGAGGTGGTGATAGGGAATCGGAATGGCCGTATAGTTGCTGTTAAGAGTGGAAACATTACCCATGTGTCACTCTACCCACGTACTTTACATACATCAACATATACATGTCACTCGGTCGGCACGCTCTACCACTGTTAGAGTCAGAGGGTGTCGTTAACAAGGAACACTGTTCGAATTCATACACTGACCGCAATTCTCTAGCCATTCCAGCACCTGTTTACTAATCAGCGCCAACCTATCTACAGAATATCCGTCCAGGAATTTTGCGCCGATCTCGGTCACCCTTTATCATCGTAATCATGCAAAAGTGGTTCATAGTCATACAATGAATTTCATTTATTGACTAGAGAACAGGTGTAAATTGTAGCAGTGCTAGCCAATTCCCATTTTTGATAACAAGCCGAAATCTTCCCATGTGGAGAGAGGTTTCCCACACACACTAACAACAGGGAAACGAAACACTGAGCCAAACTGAGCAATTTATCAGTTATGAACGCGGTTTTGCTTTCCTTTTTATTCAAAACCTAATCATCTGAATGAGAAAACCTATTGCAGGTCTTCATGGTTGCAAGAGAGAAGACTCTATTGGTTGCAAGACAGAGAAGCCCATTTCAATTATCATGTTTAATAGATACACATAGAATCATGAAGTAGAACGAAATCTAAACCACTGTACAGCAGTACTGCACAAGAACATTTTTTGAATGTCACCAGTAGCAGTGCTGCACGTTCTTGCCTAATATTATCCAAGTTTTCAAACGAAACAGGCTAAAACCGTGTGTTTTCCGGTATAAATTAGTTTTCAGGTTCTTAAGGTACATTTTCATTGACATTTCAGTCCAACCGTCCACAGAAACCGAACCAGCCCAAGAATGCTTTCCTTCTATGGAATAGCTGATAGTTGAAATTTCAAAACTAGAGAAAATGTAGTAACGGATAGTAATACCCCATAATAAAATAATTTACTAACTAGTAATAGTAACCTATGGTAAAAACTAACAAATGACACGAGGATATATTCAAATATAGTAAATTATCGACAAGGAAAAAATTATTCGAGAATCGAAGCGAACAATCCATTTAGACCAAAAGCTTCTAAAACTCCTCCATCACCGTTCCCATGAAGAAAAACACTAACAACGCTAACCGATTTCATATTTTCAGTGACGATATAGAGTCTTGTTCTTCTGTGGGAGAAATATGACAAGACGAAATATACTATATATATATATATATACATGTATATATACATATGTATATAGATACATATATATGTGTGTAATACCACAAGATCTAGAACATTAAAAATACAGTATATTTGTAATTATAAAAATACACCGGGGCGCGAGTAGCACAGTGGTGATGATGCCGATCATGACGAGCACGGTGCTGATTCACTCCCCCAGCGAGTTCACCAAGCTTGTCATCCCTCCGAATCGGGAAATTGGTATCAGATCCCAGAATCGACCTTCTGTTGGCCTCGGCATTGGGTTATATATGCGTCGTTTTCTTGTTCACTAACCGCGAGGTTGTTATGCAGCATAGGTTTACTTCTATACAAAAGATTCTGAAGAAGGCGATACTGCCGAAACGTCAGCTACTTTTGTGTTGCATGGTATGTGTTTTTTTTGTATGGAATTAAACGTATTCCGTATAACAATCTCGCGAGTGCTGGACAAGAAAACGACACATTCGTATCAGACTTCTCTGTGAGCAGTTCACTTCCTGCGATTCAAGTATTAACGTTCTAATCCGCTGAACATCGCATCCCATCGTGGACACGCTGCAGCCAAGATGAAGTACACCATTGAGAAGAAATGGATGAGGATCACATCAACAGTTGATTACTCACAGCAGATTAGTTTTTGCTTTTACTTTTTCTGCTAACAAGTACGCATCTCACCATCAAACTTCAACGAAGTCCCTGTAGAAAACGCTTCAAACGCCATTTGGAAGTGATTCACACTAAGGCAAATTGAAATTGTTTGGGTTCCAGAACATTTGTATGCTTTGGTCACCAATATGAAAGAAAAACCGTCGGATACCACACACTTATACACAAACAAATTCAGACTAGCAAGCGAAATACAGAATTAGGTTATGCTTTAATCAATTTATTCCCATGGTCCTAAAAGGAGAACAGCATAAATAGAAGCCAAACGTTAAGGAAAAGTCATCTCCTAAAAGAAAAGTCGAAAACTCTGGCGAAAAAACCTAAGTGGAGGAAATACCGGCTCTCTGTAAGAGAATCAGGCATTTATTGATCGATGGCCATTAGATCAAGTATAGTGCGACTTCATGATTTCGCTCCTGATTGAGTTCAATGTGAGGACAGCAATTTAGTGGAGAATAAATTGTCTCTCATGATTATCTCTTGGATAGGGATAAAATCAGCTGATCAGAAAAATTAAATAATATCGTCTTAAAATTTACAAATATTTCAGAAACTCGACGAAGGGAAATAAAAAACGCTCCCAGATTTCGTGAATCAATTTTTTAAAGCTAAGAATCAGAACAACATACTAGAGCTTCGTTTCCAAACAACATGAGTGAAAAGCAACCGAACATTTCGTATTCAGCAGTTGAAAATGTCTCCTGTAATCTCTTACATTAAAGCATTCGCAACAGTTTTAACCCTTTTATTTACTGCCTTTTTCTTTTTAATGGCAAGGTATGTTGCGAAATATAACTCGAAATAATAACGTGCGCTATTGTTCGTTCCCCACCGCACCGCATACACCACCTGCGGTCCGGAGATTTGCAAATATCTCAGCATTATATTCGCAACAGTATTTCCTACAACCATACGCGGACGGTCAGATTGACCGCGGTGGGTTATATAGGGGTCGTCTTCGTTTAGCTGATGCTTTATTGTGGCATACAGATTCTATAATTTTTCTACAAAGGGTGTGTGTAATGTAGTGGTCAGCGGCGCCCTCCAATGCACATGGGATCGATCCCCGCGCCCCTGACTCACCAAACCTTGCGGGGTCAGTAAATTGGTGCCAAACTTGTTTGGGAGGATAACAACCCTGGTTCGACACATCGGTAGATCACCGCGAGTAAAGGCCAAATATGCATTTAATCACTTCCAACGATGGCTGATGAAGACGAATACATGGCGCATCCCTCAGTGACTGATAAAGGCCAAGAGGTTCATCCTTTTTTTATTTTTCTATAAACTTCGCCCACTGATTTCCCTTATATGAGGGATCCTGATAGCCGGTCAGTCGCGAGGCTACGTAGCGCGTAAACAGGTGGCGGATAGCAGGTTAATTGTGAACCAATAGCGACCTTTGCTTCTCTAAGACGCAGGTGGATCCAGGGGATGGACTCCTTGTTTCTGCTGCGCCGATTTGGCACATACTTTCTATATTTACGAGGCGTTTTCATGCATGCGTGTATGAGTGCGTTCTAGTTTACGCGGATTGTACACTACGAGTCAATTAACCTGCAATCAAGTGACAGGGATGTATATGGGAGGCGGTTAGGAGTCGCCTCCAATAAATAAGCTCCATGTCCACTCTGGGAGAGCCCGGTAAACTACCCGTGAGTATACCCAGCCTCAACGTTCATAGAACACTAAGCTGCTATACGTAGGTATCAAAAAGCTAAAAACAGTAAAAGAAATGGACCTCATTCCCCTGACCACAAAAGAGCCCCCAATTCGGCAGCGTTGGGTAGGACGAGTACGGAGAAGCTGCTAAAATCTCAGGGCCAATGGAAGCTGCCTGGAATGCAAAGAACTAAGGACGATCTGTGCCTACAATGCACGTACACTTGCATCCGAGTCCTCGATAGAAGACTTGCTCATGTAACCGAGAAGGATAAGGTACGACCTCATCGGCCTGGCCGAGATGAGACGACGCACACATTCAACGCCGTCGTCTATGACACCGGAAAAGAACTGTTCTTCGGAATATACAACACTACAGGAGTCGGCGGCGTCGGCGTTCTCGTCAACTCGAGTTCGCCGATGAACATCGACCCATTCGAACAACTTACAACCCGAATCGGACGTTCACGATTTTAAAAAAATGTGGATCAATTCCGGCTTTGGCAACCTTCGTCGTTTACGTGCCGACATCAAACTATGACGAAGAAGAAGTTGAAGCGTTGTATATGGACCTAGAGAAGTTCTGCAGAGAAGACCATACAGTTTTCAAGACAATACCAAGACTGGACCAAGAAAAACGCCTGAAGAACGTCACATTGGTACCCATGGATTAGGACGGAACGAACAGGGTGAGCGGCTGACTGAGTTTATCGTGGCGACCAAGACCATCCATGGTAACTCGCAATTCCAGAAGCCCCGCCCTCAGTGCTGGACGTGGGAGTCTCCCAATAGAGAGTACCATAACGAAATAGACCACAATATAGTAAATAGAAGGTTTTGTCTAGCCGATGTCGCTGTTATCCCAAAATTGTACACGGGATCAGACCACCGTCTCCTTCGTGATAGATTCTATTTCTCGTGGAAAGGAGAAAAAGCCACTAAATTCGAAAACCGAGGTCCCAGAACCACCACAAACTGGAACTTATTCAACTCATTAAACGGCTGACAGGAAGATACCGTTGTCGATAACATCGACGAATAATACGATCGGCCTATCCAACATCTTCACGTTAGCGATATGAAGGCTGAGAGTATTCGAAGGTCACCAAGAGACGTCTGTCTTCAGAAACACTCGAGCTGATACACCGGCGAGGAATCGTACGAGCTGCGGACAACCGCGAATTAACGTCCAAACTTGCAAAACAATGCAGCCAGGCGATAAAAGATTTTAAAGAGAGAAAGGCAGAAGTAATGATCGAAGCTTCAGAGGCTGGAAAAAGCGTTCGCAAAGCCCACTGAAACTTCGTCAATTACAAAACCAAGATGATTTCACTCCGACGCCCAAACGAAACAGTTACAACGTCCAGAAAGGTAATGGAGAAAATCCTTCACGAATACTACTCAGATCTCTTCCGTAGTCATGTCCACCTTCCGTCACATGAGATTAAGGAGGACGGTTATGTACCACCGGTTCTCCCTTCCGAAATCCGACATGCTATTTCGTCGGTGAAAAATCGAACAGCACCAGGCCCGGACAGGATAAGATCAGAATACCTGAAGAACCCTCCGCCAGTTCTTATACGCACACTGGCTCGACTGATCACACGTTACCTGTCTGAATGCGAGGTCCCTGCTCAGTGGAAGACCAGTGGTCATGGAAGCCCTTAACAGTCAAGGAGTCCCTACTCAGTACATAAAGATACTTAGTGAGCTGTACAAAAATTTCACAACCAGGATTTCACCATTCTACAACGATATTAACATTGACGTCAAAAGAGGAGTTAGGCAAGGCGATACCATCTCGCCAATTATTTACTGCCACCCTCCAGAATGTTATGCGAACATTGGAATGGGATAATATGGGAGTGAAAATCGATGGTCGGCAGTTGAATCATGTTCGCTTTGCTGATGGCATCGTCCGTATAACAGCAAACATAAGCCAGGCGAAACGTATGCTTGACAACTTTGATAAAGTCTGTGGAAAGATTGGTCTTCGACTAAATCTCACAAAAAACGATGTTCATGAAGAACGTTTCGCAGAAGGTTTCGCATACCCCATTCACGCTCAACGGAACGAATATCTCCGAATGCTCCAGTTATGTCTGTCTAGGTCGGGAAATCAATATGATGAACGACCTAGCTCCAGAGCTGAGCAGAAGGAAACGAGCGGCTTGGGGAGCTTTCAAGAGCATCGAGGATTTAGTGAAGGGAATAAAGAATACCCGACTCCGTGCCCACCTTTTCGACTCAACGGTACTTCCTGCCCTAATGAATGCGTCAAAAACCTGGCCGCTGCGTAAACAGGATGAAAGATCACTCAGCGTTATCGAACGCGCATTCGAAAGGACAATGCTAGGAGCATCGAGTTCATTGTTTTGCAATTTGGTGACTTTTAATTCCGTCTTAATCACTACATGGCTAAAGCATGGAAACTACGGGTACAGAAGATACCTGAATAAACACAATATATGTTGTAAAACATTTCCAAAGACTGACAGCAAAGTGTTTGTATGAATGGCTGGCCACAACAATATATAGTAACTATTAAACATACATATCGTCCACACCTATATAACGATAGATCAAATTTTCTTCTACATGCTTATAACCCGTCAAGCCCTTTAGTTACCGAAAAACTTCCGTCCATTTACGGAAAAGCATCATGCCCGTGACGGCTGAAAACTGAAGGTTGTTCCAAGCGGCATCACCGGTAAACGCCGCGCGTCGCGATTGTTTTAACATTGAGGATCAAGTTCCCCAGACAAATGATCACATCTTGATAATTCTGGAAATTACGTTTAACCTATGGAACAAAAGCGCCTGATCTCAGATGAAGGCGATTTCAAGCTGGAGATTGTCTGCTGTTTGCTAAACGGATACAGAAAAACAACTATTACGTAACGAATTTCAACGGCAAAAACGGTGATGAACTTCGCGGTCCCTCCCACCGTACTCCTGATGCTGCTCAGACGGAAATGCAGTTTTCGAAAGACCGACGGCTAAAAAAAGCACAACCGAACGGAAGAAAAAATGAACTTCACTTTCCCTTCTGTCATACACCGTTCACCGCCAATAGGAGAATTCACTTCTCAAAAGACTGACTGCCACAAAAACATAACAGGAAAAAAAGCCATTCCCACGACATTTCATCGCAACACTTTTACGAGCACTTTGCGGGTTCGGTAATTTTCCTGAATGGATCGAGTTTTTCAATGCGTTAATGATGACTTGAATCGACTCGGTGACAGTCGAAAATCCGAGATGATCGTCGGCTCTAGTCAGCCGTTTGTCAAATTGTAGCGCATATCAACACCCTATTATGTTGAAAAACTCTAAACAACACAAGAAACCGAAAACTCGTCCGATATTCGACTATCTGATTGCATCAACAGCGCTCGATATTAGTGTGGTTTGTTGGTGGGATATTCGAAATTTTGAATCTGCAATCAAATATGTGTGCACACGACGACAAAGAATCGACCCTTTCACTTATTAAAATTGAGCAAAAATGAGAAAAAAGCTGAAAAACAAGAACAGACAGAAAAGTAACAGCGATGAAATAAGGAAACGAGGAGAAAGAGGAGAGGAAGTGCTCAGAATTCAAAGATGAACAGAATCTTTCAAATTATTAACGATGAAAATTTGTGGGATGCGATACCTTAAAAGTTGATCGAATATGAGAGACGGTTTTGAAAGCTCAAGAACTCAACCACATATTTAAAATGTTTGCCATTTCAAAACTGGACATTTCACTAACCTTTGCATTCTCCAGTGAATCCACACTGTGCTGTCCTTTCGATTTATAGCAGTTCTTACATTTCCCCTTGTTAAAGCAGTTCGGCTCGAATCGTACACATTGGCTAATCATCTGCAACAACAACAACAACAGAAATAAATAAATCAACAAAGAAAAACTGTACACAACGAATGCGCACGGGGTTAATTGAAAGCTCGTCCAGTAGGACCAGTAGGACTGATACAGATTTACAACGGCAGAATCGGATTTCTAACCGGAAGGACGGTAGCGACTTTGAAAGCGGATTCAATCGAGATATTAACTAATAATGAGATCGCTACAAATGACACATGAGTTTTTATGGAGAGACTCCCAGTAGTTTTTGAAGGAATAGGATAAGTAATGAAAAATAAGGAATAAGCACACAGAATAAAAGATAGATAATGGAATGAATTTAGGAATCAGCAAGCGTAAGTGGTGCAGAAGTGAAATCAGTGAGGAAATCATAAAACAGTCCTTAGCATTCAAAGGACAGTACTCAGCAGTGTTTTCGAGACATTTACATACTACCTGATCCTGATCCTAAACAATGACTGCCAGGTCAGAAAAAAGACTTATTCACTGATGAACATAACCTAGCTATCAGATCAAGACAACTCGGACAAACGAATAGACGAGTTTTCCTGATCACTGTAAATTCCTGTCCAAACGCGATTGTCTGCCAGTTTTTAATGTTTTTATACATTGTTTTCATATTTATTACACTCATAAAACCTTAATTCAGCCATTAGTGCTTGGAGGTAGTCGCTGAACAGCATTCGATTGTTTTCAGATCACGCTCTCACCTAAAATCTTTCATCTGTGAGTTAGGCGTATTATATAAAGAACCTTCTGGCCAAAACACGAAATCTGAAATCCTGTGAATGAAAACTGCATAGAAGGGAAGGCTAGCGTCAGAGTAATACTGACTAGTGGACCGCCACTACGGAAGGGCCCAATGAATCAAGAACTGGCATGGTCAGCCCTCATGGCCAGGTCTGGCGATCTACTCACGAGCGCCTTTTCAACAAAACTGGTGGAGAGGGAGGACTCTGTAAGAAAAGCGTAAAACTCTTTGTGACTCTCTAATTGAATGCAATCCACTGGCTAGTTTTAAGTTATGATGAGAAGAAATAGTAGCATTGCTAGAATTATTTGATTACAAAGTGAGATAATATAGATTCTCACTGTCGCTGTATATTGAAGACTATAATACAAGTTGGTAGGAAAGAGATACCCATAAAGGCTAATAGACGAATAGATAAACTAGGAGAGTAACAACCAAGGGTTTAACTTACTCATCAATTAAGGCCGAGTAAACTGGCTTCAAAAAAGCAGTTCTACTAATTGCATTAATGAACCTTCTAGATCCTATGCTTAAAATGTTTCAAAGAAGCATGTATGAGAAAATGAAGGAGAAGTACTTTCTCGAATTACTATGGTGAAGGAGAAGGGGTGGTGGCATGGTAGGTGTCTTCTCTGCCGACTATCGCGTTGAAAATAAACTGACGAATCTACATTCTCCCCATAAGAACGGTACTACATTCCCAGATTTGACTACACAAAGCGCAGCCTCATCGATATTTCACCAATCGATTGGCATTTACATGCATTAGCTTAAAAGCGAATTTAATAATTAGATCAAAGAACTTAATATGTTGTGGTCATGAAATCAATCGAATCCCGCATGCCGGCCGGGTCGATCGGCTAGTTGCAAGACTCACTGCCCTGTTAGTGGAACAACCGTTACTGTCATAGAATCAGAGCTACAAGTCAGAATCCATCCACTCAGATTCACAAAGCTGTCTGCGATGACAATGAAATAACGTACTTGCAGCGGCTTTTATGGGTGTCCAGGAAAAACCACGCCCAACCAGCACCCGACATCCCAATAACGAACGAAATCCCCACGTGAATTCGATCATCATTGTTCTGATGACGATTGCAAAACAACACGGTGAATAGTGCTGGAATTCGTACGATATATGATGATTGGTCATCTAATTGAAAACACAGTGGCTAATACTAGATGAACGTGGTATTGGGGCGCATGTAACGCAGTTGTTAGACGTGCTCTACAATACACACGTGGTTGTTAGATCGACCTTGCGCCCCGGGCTCACTGTGCCTTCCAACCCTCCGGAAATTGGTGCCAGACCTGTCTGCGAGGATAGCAGTAGTGACTTGATACATCGGCAGGTCATTATGAAGTCGAATCCACGACGCATCCTGCAAAGTTTCATCAACAGCGAGAGCTTTATCCTTTATTTCATAGTATAGAATCGCAAACATTTTCGAAATTGTTATCTGAAATCGTTCCTGCCTTTACCCACATGGAACCGCCTCTGAACTCTAGAAGATCATATTGCAGTCAGACTCAACATAGGGAAAGGAAAACTCGACTATTTCGCCATTCCTTACCACTCCTATTCTAAGGATCTATGTAGAAGAAAAAACTTCCGTAGAATAGAAAACTATTAAAGGAGTTATGAAGAACCACACATGAAGGGTCCTAGATCTCATAAAGGACAGTATAACATTGAAAGCAAGTTGAAAACTATAAACAGAGAATGGAGTTTTGCGGTAAGCAAGTCAAATGCCCAGCGCTCTGGCCAAAACGGGAAGAAAAACGACATTATCACGGAAGAAAATGAATACTGCATAAAAGAGCGAAGAAGAATCTAAAGAACAAATCTAAGGAAAATCGGGATCTGATACAATGCAATTGGGAATATACTGGCTCTTCACTCGAATACCGCTACTCTGATGCTCATCGTGAGGACAACCGCACGCTATTAAAAACGGTATCAATGGAAATACCTTTGAGGAAAAAAACACATTCGTTTAGCTGTTATGAATTTCTGTTCATAGTAAATTCACACTTATGACCAAAGAATATTCAAGAATGGTAAATGACGATGCCTAGCATCGCCGTAAGATTAACGTCAGCAGCACTATCGCACTAGTAAATCCAAGTAGTTAAATGGCAAGCTCCCTGACCAAAACGCGAAAAATGCTCTGACGATGTGGCTTAGATACGGCTCATATATGGTAGTGCATCATTATTGCAAATATCTACCCAAAAAACGTGTATTTTTGTCAAAAAAACCTAGAATCCGCGCCCTAAAGATACATATTTTATTGGTTGGCCGGTCGGTCGATTAATCCCAAGAACAGCTGCCTTCTTGGAACAATAATATTGGCGAAGCAGTAAACTTCCCTCCGAATCACAAGGCAACTGCATGTGATGAAGAACGAGGAACACCCAAGTACGGTTAACCCGGAATTTCACTGAAATCCATCCTCAACCAGAATCCAACATGTAAACGAGGAGAGGAGACGACAAGTCGTCAAGCTGCAGCGCCAAACCCATTGACGAGAACTGGATTACCTTCATGGATGACGGTTGTACGACAACGAATTGAGTTTAAGAAATACTGGGACATGCATGACACCTAAGAAGGGATTCATGAAGTACCTAAGTGTCGATGTAAGTATCGGAAGCAAGGAATGTAACTTTAGTATTGAAACGTAATAAGAGAGAGAGAGAGAGAGCACAGAAAGAGAGGGAGAGAGAGAGACAGCAAGTCATTGAAAGCTACGTCTTTCTATTTGCGCACGCTTGATCGAAAAACAGTATGTACTCATGAGCTGTTGCGCACTTTTCTGCGAATGCTGAGGAAAATAAGACAAAAAAAAACGAAAGGAGCGACAGAAAAGCGAAAGCGATGAAACGATTGTGATGAAAATAAAAAACAGCATAGAAAAGCAGAGAGTAGAAAGAAAAGAAACAACTTTGAAACTGACAAAGTTGTCCTTTGCAGTTAAAAAAAACGAAAAGCACACAAAGGATGGAAACGTTTTTACATGGAAATAAAGGTGAAGAAAAAGATAAGGAGAGAAAGAAGAATGAGTTCGAATACTGGATGCGATGGTATGGAGCAGTTTTCGTGACCCGAATAGATTAATGATGTCTATCAATCCAATGTAAAGACGACTTGATAAAGAAAGTTGGTTGTGAAACGTTTCTAAGAGTTGACTGAATCGCAGCAAAAGCCTTTATAAAACCATGATGAACCACAACACTGCAAATTTACTACCTAAAGGAGAAAGTTGTCTCTTTAACTCTAATGTGGCAACAAAATCGATCGTTCCTCTGCCTGAAGTCACGAGGTAGCCTGCGATGGCCCCCATAGTTCGTCTCTATAGGCAATCACAGGCCATTGTTGATTGCGCGGCAATCCTCAAGCCTCTAATAGACTCCCAGGTCGTACTAGCAAGCACACAACGGCTTTTCTGCATTGGGTAGAAATTTTCGCTGATTACTAAAGCGTTCGCAGCTCGTCATCTCAGGTAGCCAATAGCTCCTGTGCATTGTAAGGATGTTAGTTAATGTACCCATGACTTTCGAGGTCGTCATTAGAAGCAGTCACCGCCATTTGTTGACTAAGGTAGGTTTACTAAAGCACCCAAGGTGTCTCCAGGTAGTTATTATTGGTACTTGCCCACTCATTTGGATCGCATACACATTTCCCACACCTTGATGATTCCCGATATTAGTTCGCATATGACTCGACTTTGGGTAGAAACTGTCGAGCTTAATTTAACTTAGGCGACTCAACGGCGCACAGGCAAGGAGCAAGATGCAGGATCACCCTGTCACCAAGCTGAGTCGTTTAGCTAGTGATTGAATTTACAACATAAACAGCTGTTGTCATGAAGGTAACAGTGATAACGATAATGAGAAGACATCTACCAAACTTTACACGACTGGACTTAAACACCAATCGTTTAGCGCTCGAGAAGTTCGACTCTGTTAGAAAAAACATTTTTCTGACAACAACGGAACAAATATTACCGCTACGTTGCCCTCAAAACAGAAATGCTGAAGTAAAAAAAGGGGCGCAAATGAGATCGGTAAGGAAAATGTGCACTTCCATCTAATATTACATAATAGGAAATAACCTAAAGAAGCCACTAAATTTTCTTTGTCAAGAGAAGGGTTTCATTGGCCGAAAGTGAGATTCGACCACGTAGGCACGAGTAGTGCAGCCATTTCAACCGCTCCACAACACTGTCATTATCATATTTAAAAAAGAACTTCTGCACAAAACTTCCCTAATTTTGCGCTATTTTTGCCAAAAACCTAAACACTGAAGTGATTTTATAGTTTTGACAATATGATAACAGTTCCCAGGATCGACTTTCTACTAACCTCGTCTTTATCCGGACGCCAGGTAAGAGTAGGAAACCAATACCAGAAATCATCACCTTCCTGCTATCGAGCTGGTCGTACGTTGGCAAATCTCCCTCTTATCCACAGGGGCTGCGACTCCCTATGCTGTCGACGGCCTGGAGCACATTTTGGCTAGGCTGACCTCGGGACTCCAAGGAACCACAATGGCTAAATCAGCAAATATCTGGAGAATGGAAATTGTGCTAGGCTAGCACAATCAATGAAAACGGGCCATCCAAGTAAGCAAGTAAGTAGCAACCCAATAAATTTTATAGATTCTATTTAAAAAACAATGCAAAAATAGTAACAGTTGGGAGAGTAAGAGACAAATGCTCAAGCAGGTATGATTCTTAGTGACTGACGCATGAAACTGAATAGGATAACCACTGATAATACTAATGAGAAAGTCATTCAAAGAGTTCTCTAAAGGTACAAGCATCCCACGAGCCAGGAAGAAATTGCATCGGATACTTTGCTGTACTTAAGACTATAGGAGCTCGTCTGGTCGACGTGGACATACTTCAGTGAAATTTGATCGTCAGGTGAATGCCGGCCAACCAACCGACCAAGAGAAAGACCTCACCGAACGGTTAAATGCTACAGTGGTTCGATGAACCCCAATTTACGAAGAAGAATTATCAGCCCACAGCCCACCGATTTTTCCACGTGCACTTTTACGATAATGGTTATAATAATGTATAACTTTTCTGTTCAATGCCTATTAGTTTTTCATGGCAGGGTATTATGTGAAATGTGACAACTATGATGCTGATAAAATTGCAAAACTTGGACCGTAGGCCGGATTCGAACTCGTGATAAAAAATCGGTTGAGGAAAAAGCAAAACAAGAACATCGGTGGAGCAGTGTGTAACACGTGAGCCCGTTGGAAAGGTAATCGCGGGTTCGAATCTGGCACTGGGTCCAAATTCAACAAATATCACAGCATTATTGTAAGAATGATTACATCCTTTTTAGATAGTTGGATCTATCCTATCCACAAATTATATGTGGGCCATGGTAATTCATGGCTTTTCAATTTTTTTGCTTACAGCCTCATCCACGGAAATGACCGGAAATGACCTACATGGATTCTGTGGGATTTTACTTTAGATTCCGAGCACTTCCCTTTTCACTGATATTTTAAATGGCAATTAAACATGGCCATCCTTGGAATTTCGAGATGGTTGTGGTAGAGCATTCTGGGATCTTCAACGTAGAAAGAGCCGAACTCGTGTGGATATCAGAGAGTTCTACCTTGCGAGTGAAGTGCAAAAGATTATAAATACGTTACGGATACGGAAAAACATTACTAGCACAATCTTAACCCTTTTATTTACTGCTTTGTTCTTCTTTAATGGCAGGGTATGTTGCGAAATATAACTTTTACTAGCACATTACTAGCACAGTTATTTCACCCACATAGAATTTGGATTACTAGACTGATTAATCGTCGAAAACCTTTTGAATCGTTAATTAAATGGCGAAAAATTTCTCTTAGAAGAAACTACCCAGAAGTCCGAAGATTTGTTACTCAGTTCGTGAACGCTTTGACGAGGAAGACGAACGACGCAGAATTTCGTACTACAACTAGTTCACCTTCTCGACCCTCATTAATAAAACATGAGGTCAAGCGCTCTCTGCTGATCAACCATATTCCGATCTTTCCATCTGACCAGTTACAAATGTAGAAATTGCTCCCAGGATCGACTTTCTATTAACCTCGGCGTTGGAATATGAATGTGTCGTTTTCTTGTTCAGCAATCGCGCGGTTTTTAAACAGCATACATTTACTTCCATAGAGAAACACAATACAATACAACAGCAGCTGACGTTTCGGCAGTATCGCCTTCTTCAGAGTCTGGAAGGGTATGTTGATATACAATCTACTAGGCCAAACGCTTCAATAACACTTACAAAAAGACGAAAGACTCTTTAGTAATTACATGAACAACAACTTCTTGAAAAACCCACCGCTTTTTCGTGACTTCCAATGAGGAAGTTTAGAACAGCTGATTATAGTCGCATGTGGTTGACGACTGCACCATCCCACATCAAAAATCGATGCGAACATACGGGATTAGGTCGCGTATGACCTCCGGGCATTCATCCCTGCTATTCATTGTAGAAATTGCAATTCTTAGTGCTAGTACATAACTTGATTTCCTAACAAACAGTACAGCCTTGCTCCAGTAGTTTTACAAGTAATCACAGAATCATAGCATATGACTCTATACGTAGATGGCAGTGGATTCTTATCGATCATTTTCATCATCATCAAAACGATGAAGCTTTATAAACCAATGTCGTACCACCGTACACCTATTAACTGTTCGCTGGTCAGACGTAATGCTGAAAGCGCGAGCCGTTGCCGCGTTAAGTTTTAAGTTATACGAATGCTTAAATTTGCCCCTTTTTGTCTTTTCCTCGATAAACCAGATTTTATAAAAATCACTGCGAAAAGAGAAAGTGTACGGAAATACGGAACGCTTCTGTGCATTGAAACAGATAGATATAGTGCACTTGTAGCGAAAAATTGTTCTCACTAGGTGCGATTGGTTCGTCAATAATTATAAGACGGTCATTAAATGAAAACGTAGAGAAATAGAAGGAAAAAAGAAAGAAAAGCCGTTACAGAAGAATTCAACTCGAATAAAACAAATAGAAAGAAAAGAATAAAGAAAAATTAAGAAGTAAAATGCTTGAGAAGAATAAGGATGTAATGGATTGCGCAGAAAAAAGAACGGGAATTTATCTCAAGCAGAATCGAAAAAGAAAAATATTTTTATCAATAGTGGTTATTTCATGAGTGTATTTGTGACTGCTCAAAGAAGATACATCTTTAATGAGAACAGCGCCGATTCAAAAGGTAACGACAAGAGATGCAGGTAGAAGTGACGTTAGAAGCAGAATTAGAGAAGCAGATAGGAAAAAAGAAATCTGTAACAACCACAGTTAACGAATAGCTGGGGACACTGTCCTCTGATGACACACGGACATAAAGTACACTTCAAATTGCGTTGTTAGAGATTCGCTAAAAAACGTCAAAACTCGACCCATCCCTCATCAGGACACTTGATGATCACCTTCGTTCTATGTTGCTGCACTTCGTCGATGTGTTCCACCCTGTGGCCTTCCCATAGACACCATGGGGATTCCCAGAAGAATGAGACTTTTTGAGAAAGCTGTCAATGTGTACGAAGAATGTGTGTTGTGGTTCATGCAGAAGAATCATAGAATGAGGATGAAAGCGTCGATCGGAACTTGTGTTTCGTTTTTTATTACTGGAATGACTTCCGATCGAATACAAAAGAGATTATTATGTAGATGACCTAAATCCGTCCTCAAAACGACAGCTAGAAAACACTTGCTGTCATCAAAATGAGAACGCAGTGCTGTGATTGAAAGAAAAACACCGGCTGGACATGACGTTTCTTAAGAAAAATCTGATATAGGAGAGAAAAAAGTCGCCTTTTCTCTCAGACTAACTTGTGAAACAAAACAACATTAGTAATTTCATTTCAGACGTCGTTTCGTCAAATACTGCGCAGCTTGAATGGCACCAATATGTCGGCTCTACTCGTCTACGTCGCAAATTAGAACGTCTCAGTGGATTTTGTTCACTTAAGGAACACCAAAAAGAATCACACTTTTCACACTACCCCATTTCTTCCCTGTTGTTCTTTTTTTTTCTTTAAGATAGTAACCACTGCAAAGTTATGGGACTCTGAATTGCCTTATTCGTAGCTCAGTTTCGAATGGAAATGATGAACGTCTTCTGAAGTTGGAAGCCCTGAATAAGGATAAACAGCCGTTGTAGGTCCTCATTCCACACTAAGAAGTACATCCTGACCACGATAAGGCGAAAAATCAGTGAGTGGAAATAACTATGATGATGAAAATAGTACGAAATTATTCTTTTAGATCATGATTTTAAGACGACATATACAGTAGGAACATAACTTGTATCGTTACATTCCCACTTTTTGTATATTTTACGAGTACTTTGGAGGTTAGTTAAAGTCAGCAAACAAATTATGCAGTACCATTAATACGTGCTCAGGTGTGTATGACGTGCAAGTTTCAGGACTTTCGCTCCTTTCCCAGTCTTGAAAGCTTCACCCATGCAAGTAGTCGTCGGGTTTGGGTGTGGGTTCGGCTACTGCTGAAGGAGCTGTCGGCTTTTCTCCTTGTGGATATGTTAAAGCTTGATTCAAAATTGATTCTCCTTGCACTTCAGGAAGATATGGATTTTTGTCGCGACGGCGTTTCTTGGGATCAGTTAAGAAAAAGAATTTGTTCGAAGGAATATAGTAGGTTAAATTCCATGCGGTTCCTATATCACATAAATAATATGGAATTATTTCAAATATGGTGAAGGCTAGGTGAGAATGAAGGACTCTTTGTCCATCGGTTGTTCATAAATACACTTTTATTTAAATAACAATGAGAAATTTCTAAAAAAAAAGACGATGACACTATAACATTCACCGCTAGTAAAAAGTAGCACCAGTTATGACAAGTGACTAAATAAAATTAAAAATCGATTACTATACAGCTTCAATGACGCTGAGATATTTGCGAAACGCCGGACCGCAGGTGTATGCGGTGGGAAACGAACGCGTTATTGTCCTTTCCGGAGAGCAAAGCTAGCTGAAAGTTAGGTGAAACGAAGGACCCGCGTGGTGTGGTGGTGAACGCGTTACTCGCCGGAAAGGACAATAGCGCGTTCGTTTCCCACCGCATACACCTGCGGTCCGGCGTTTTGCAAATATCTCAGCATTATTGAGCTTATATTTCCGATTTACCGATCTTCTTTTATACCCTGCCGTCAAAACGAGTAGGCAGTAAATGAAACTGTTAAGATTGTGGTTACCATACATTTTTGTCACATTTTTTAAATGTGAACTTCCATCAGCGTTCTAGTGACCTCAAGAAAAACACCTCTAATTTCGGCTCCAAATAACCGATAGAGTCGGTGGTTTAGTAATATAATATTACATATCACATTTAGACTTGTTTTGAAAACAAATATTTTCATCCGTTTTTTCCATTCATTCCTCTTTCTCATGTTTTCATATACCTTTTTTGTGAATTTAGTAAGTCATGTTTTCCTCGTGTTTATTATTCGACAAATTTTACTTTCTTCGTATCCATTTAATGATTAATTTATTTTCGGGTTCCTATAAATTTCGTGAAGTTTAGTGAACTCATTTACAGAAAGAATTTAGGAATCGAACCAAAGGGGTAAAGAAAAAAAACGATGAAAGGAAGAGAAACAGGAGATGACGGAAGAAAAAATAAAGCAACAATTAAAGCCAGAAAATAATGAAAGAATGAAACACGCAAAACAAAATGGAGAAGTAGGGCATATGGGAAAGGGAAAACGAAAGAATGAGGAAGAACAAAGAAAAAGAGTAATACTGCGCTGGAAATATTTCCAGCTTATTGAGGATTCGCCTCGTCAGCTGCGTAATAATAGTGGGGAAGAGCGGCAGTCGTATAAACAAATGGGCACCTCTCCCCACTCCCATTCAGTTTAGTCTCACCACATACGGCTGTTCCGCTACGTAAGTGGATTACGACACATCAGACAACAAAGCTGGACGTGGCTGGGCGAGCTAACTGTCGCTCTGAAAAGAGCATAGAACGGTAACAACTGTCAATTGGATTGTTCACTTTACTCTCAGGTGGTAAATAAAAAAAAGCTCTCGGCGTCGATCAATTCCTGAAGGATACACCATGCATTCGACTTCATTAAGTATCGTTGGAGGTGATTAAGTGCATATCCTGCCTTTACAATAACTCGCGGTGGCCTACCGATTAATCGAGCCGGTACTGCTATCCTTCCAGGCAAGTCTGGTACCAATTTGCCGATTCCGGAGGAATGGAAGGCGTGGTGAGCCGGGGATCAAATCCACTGCGTATTACAGAGCACCTCATACCACTGCGCTACGCACGCTCCCAGGTGATATCGTGATGAATTTATAAATCATGTGAAACGTTTTCAACACGACACACAAAAAACTAGACGTAGCCGGACGAGTTTATCGCTGCTCAGTAACGAGCATGAGCGACGATTGTCACTAGAAGGCCTCACTTTACTCTTAGGTAACATCGTGACACACTGAAAAGTTTTGCGAAGTGTCCTCTATTTACTCGTTTTTTTCATTAATAAGAAAAACTTAGTCACATGCCGTTGAAAACTTTCCACCGATCAACAAGGGATGGTGACTGCCTACAGTGATGACCTGGGATTCATCTGGCAGGCAAATCTCGGGTTACAGTGAAAAACTCCCAGATCAACAAAGAACCAGTCAAATGGGATTTGTGATGAGGCTGGTACGATTCATCGTGAGGTCATATCATATTAGTACAAATAGCTCAAAAATTATGTGCAATAAGGAAAAACGAAGCAATCGTGTAATCGGCAATAGCCACAGTGATGTATAAGTGACATGAACATGGATTTGAATTAACCTCACCCTCATCACGGTCAATTGCTCTGTGAGGCCAAGTTACAACATGGTTTAGCCATAATTAGACATAAGAGTATAATAGACTTTACATGAAATGAGAGACCGTGACGTGCGGATAGTTCGGAATCGACGAATGATTACGGATTTATGGTGAGAATTCACAGTGAATATGCGACAATAAGTGCAGTCGGCACTGAACAGTGTGATGTGGGTTAATCATGTCCAGTTCAGCAAAACAAAATGAAATGTCTAGTTTACCCATTATTCATCGACTTGTTCACCTACACAAAAAGATCCTCATAAGTAATTTATCATTTCCATAAATCTCCTCAATATGAAGGATGTCGAAGCAGTTTGTTGTCCGGATACGCAGAGCATCTCCATGTCGCAGCTAGGTGGTTAAATCTCAGAAGCGGACATGTGCACGCCGTGAGACGCAGAGGTGGATTCGAGGAAGGGATTTCCTGACGTTAACGTGTTGAAATGATTTATAGAATTGGTATGTAGGTAATCATACAATGTTAATGCATATATGCATTACTGTAGTGGACTGCATGCAGATAGAAAAAACGTGTGAGAGGAGTCAAACCGGATTCCCACAAAGAAGTACTACATTTAGCTCTGAAAAACCTAAGAAATAAACGCTGACTACACCTAAGTCCCACACCCGAATTTATAAGACTTTGCTCGGGTATTTCCTTTGAAACACCATTGGTGCAGTGGAGCCTTTGAATAGGTGCCGTTGAGCTTTAAATAATAAACATGATTACAAATGATAATTTGATTCGAATTCTAATTCGATTCTTCCTAACGGTTCAGCGCCTCGTCGTTGCTGGGAGGTGTTCCTGGGTCTGGGGCTGCGAAATACAGCGGAGAGTTTCACACCCAGCATGCCCTCCCATGCTGAGGAGTACGACGTAACCATCCGGAAAGCCAGCTACGAGTAAACCAATACCAGGATCCACCACCGTCCTAGTATGAAACTAGTCCCATGGTAGAAAATCTTCCTCTGATCCACAAAGGCTGCAACTTTCTGTGGTGGTAACAACTTGGGGCAGACTTTGGCTAGGTTTGGCTAAACCAGCAAAACTCCAAAAAATGGAAGACGTATACTCACACAAACACATCACACACATTATATATATATACATACATACATACATACATGCATACATACATACATACATACATACATACATATATCTGGCAAATTTGGCATCAGAGAAAATTTCTAAAAACCTTCAAAAATAGACCATATGCAAATTCTAGAAGGCATATAACTAACGATAGCGTTAATTTAGCAGTCATTGACTGTTAAATTGCACACGAAGTTGTATCGATCGCAAAAGGTGCTTCCTATAAATGGCAGTGGTGGCCGGTGAAGTGAATTTCCTCGAATGCGCTGAGCTCTTTTTACCATCGTTATTCTTTAACATTGGAGGCATCGAATCGAAAGCTAAAGGAGACAGTCTTCAGTAGTAAATACAAGCTACCGGCTGCTTTCCTTTAGATGCAAGAATGAATAAAGTTTAAGTTCGCCGTACTCAAATAAGTAGTGTACTCATGTCTACCATTTTCTTCATTCTGTTTCTGAGATCTCTAAATTGGCATCCACAGTCCATATAAATCATTTAGGGTGCGTGTGGAGCAGTGGTTGGAGGCGCCACTGCAACACACACATGGAATTGATCCCTGCACCCATGGCCTACCAAGCCTTCCATCCTTCCGGATTGGGCAAATTGGCACCAGACTTGTCTGGGAGGATGGCAGCACTGGCTCGATACATCGGTAGGCCACCGCGAGTTATTGTAAAGGCAAGATACACACTCAATCACCTCCAACGATACTTAATGAAGTCGAATGCATGGCGTATCCTTCAGGCATTCATCCATTTAGGCGAAGATCGACATACGAACAATTCTTCCCCTCCTTCTGCTTTTTTCTCCTCGTTTTTTCTAATTCATAGCTACTTCTGATCGCACTTGCGTTCGTCTTTAGTGCCATAAACACACCACGAGGAGTTACATGCGCCATTAAACACGACGATTCTCATTCTCTTTTTTGCTTTCGTTTATCCAAGCCTCCCATTCAACGATGAGCAATTATTTTTCAGCGGAGCACTTATCGTTGTTGACTCTATCAGCTGCTTCTCATCGGGTGTTTCAGCTTACTGCACACTGTTCATCTTCAGCAAAATGGATTTTCAGCATGATAGGCGGCTTAGGATGCGTCTAACTTAATAATTAGAGGTTCCTAGCGATATGCACGTGGTAATTTGTTCGATTCTATGTCTCGGGCTCACCAAGCCTTCCTTCCATCTCTTCGAGTGGGGAAATTATTACAGCACTTGCCTGGGAGGATAGCAGCAGTGATTTGATTCATTGGCCGGCTACCGCAAGTCCTTGTTTAGGCCAGATATGCATTAAATCACCTCTAACGATGCTTGAATCGACTGCATAATGCATCATTTAGGGAACGATTCATGCCGAACAGATAACATACGGAACAAGAAACAACGAGGATTCGGATAGTGAAACTCTTAAACCATATGATTTCACGACATAATTACATCTTGAATGAAGATTAGGACCTTCATATGGAAACAGTTTAAGCTCATTCCTGAGATAAGGACTAAAAAAAACGACAGCAAGGACTGCAGGGATTGTTCTCACGGCATGAATTTCACCAGTCTCAACAAACGATTAGTCTGGTAAGGCATGCAAACTCAAACAGAGAAGTATGGAAATATTACACGAAGCGGCGAAAAGACATTAACTTCGAGTAGAAAGAAATCGATTTCATAGAGCGAAACAGAAATGGAGTTCATTTAAATGAATGGTTCATTTTGAGAATCACGAGAAGTTGCATAAAAACTACGACACTAGAACTCAGATGTGAATTACAGCTACAACGATGCCTAGGTATTTGCAAAACTTGTACAGCGGGCTAGATCGAGCCAGGATTAACCTTTTCAGGAGCTTGTGTTCTACACACTGCACCACAGAGGCCACTGCTTTCCGTTTGTCTCAGCTAGTTTTCTACCTAACGCTACCATCAGCAATCATCCGTCTGATAATGAAAAGTACAGAGAAGATACGAGAAAAGAAAGTATGATGATGAGTACGTCACATCGAGAGTATAAACGACTGTGGAGCAGCAACTCGGATATTAGGCTCCGAGGAAAACGAAGACGTCGTAACGTTAGCCCAACAAAAGTTGTATGTAGCCTCGCGCAAGCTGGACGATCCAAAGAACTTTATCGGTTATCCAAAGTTAAGTGAAAGTCGGTGTAGTAAAGTGTGATGAAGGGTTTTGAAAAGTTATAAGAAGCTGGTAATGGACGAAGACGACAACAACAACGGGAAAGTGCAGCTGGCGTTTGGTCAGTTCGGCCGAAGCTGTCGCCGCCGGCCCACCGGACTAAACAACGTTAACTGGGAAGCTGAAAAGCCAGACGATGTTTGTTAAGAAATCATACGCATACACACACATGCACGCACACATATACACACATACACACACACACACACACACACACACACACACACACACACACACACACAAACGGCGGATGGACGATATTGCGCTAAGAGGAAACGCATTAGATGCTGATTCGGTGAATGTACCGAAAAACAACGAAGGAACTAAAAAGAGAACCTTTTTCCTATTTGTTTTTCTTTCCCAACAAAAATCATTGGTATTGAAAAGTCGATCAAGAAATACTAACACTTCAAGTATTTTGTTTCGATTTGTGCCACCATAAGGGATTATAATATCACAAAAGTCGCCTTTTTCTAGTTTTCAATAAATCCGAAAGTATTTGATCTCCAT
The DNA here is from genome assembly GCA_900624975.1 of Angiostrongylus costaricensis. NCBI lineage: Eukaryota > Metazoa > Nematoda > Chromadorea > Rhabditida > Metastrongylidae > Angiostrongylus > Angiostrongylus costaricensis. Next base: position 14,132 of record UYYA01004546.1, on the reverse strand, counting down.
TATTTTTAATAACTGTACGTTTCAGAATGTCCTAACTTTTATTTAGTGCTTTCTCGTTTTTCATGGCATGGTACTATGTGATATACAACGACAAGGATGTTGAGCTGTGTAAAAGACTCGAAGCGTCAGTTGAGGTTGGAACCTGAGATTACCTTTGCCGTGGAATTATGATGTTATTCACCACACCAATCGAGGCCTTTGCCTTGTCCTTCTCTCAGTCACGTTTTTACCCCATCAGTGTTACTAGCAATCATCAATAAGGAGAATGATCTGGTGAGAACAAACCGTCATTGAATCCATTTATGAGAAAGGGACAGAGAGAAAGGTAAAGCAAAGGGCTTGGTTGATGTGGTGTATAGAACGCGAGCACACGTTAGTTAACGCTAATCGTGGCTTCGAAGCGCAGCTGAGGCTGCAAATTTTGCCCATATTCCAGCATCCTTGTCGCTGTACTCCACAAAACGATGATTTGAATATACAGCACTGATACGTTCAGGAAAATTTGAAGCAATCATGAAAACCTTATGAACAACGAAGTGGTTGCGATGGACAGAAATAGAGAATATGCAGAAAGTCGACTGAATTTTCAACAATTCTTACTATTTCCTTCCACTAAGAAAGCATCTCAGATTCTAAACAGGATTCGAAAAGTCGTCTGTTCGTCCCTGATTCGAAATAATCATAGTGAATTATGCGTTTGATTAACAACCGATCAAGGTCGAAACGAATAATTACGATGTAATCAAGTGACTGAAATGGTTGGTTGACGGCGTTCAGATCGGGATCATCAAGTTGACGACAAAAATCAACTACATCACACTGTAGCCAGCCCAGAATACGCCCCCGAGTCACATTTGCGAGCACCGTCATCCTAGAGTTAGGAAAACTTTCGGTAGGATACCTTCCACGTTCTGATTGTGATAAATCCGACTATCTCTGTACTATCGTCATTCGACTGTATTCTTCTTCGGTCATTAGTTTTACATGGTGCATTTAAGGTTATAGAAGATATGTTACGGACAGATATGACAATAAGGATTGTCGATCTGACAGATACGATAACGAGGATTGTCGCTTTGATCAATCTAAATGAAAACGAACACCATCGCCTCTCGCGGTTGTTCCCGTTCCATTTTAATGCGGACATTTTCACTCGATTAAGGCTAATCACGATTTAACCCGGTGAGGTTCTTAGCCACTAAACCACTTTTAATCCACTTTACAGGCTTTCGGCTTACCAGAGAAAACACCTCCAAGCGATAAAAAACATTACCGATTCTTGAGTAATCGAAAACGCGAATGAATGTGGTCTCAATGTTGAATTTACATTTTCAGTGTTTTCTAAAAGAAAAAATCACTAAGATATGAAAAAAGTAACTTTAGAGCTGGTATGAACAACTTTAATCATCTGACTCATATATGACTCATATGATAGTAATTGTTTATGAACGTTTTGATCTGAACACGATACATTCATATATATACTTATTTATTTTTTTTCATATAGTACAGCATTGCTTGATTTATGTAAGAATACTAATGTATCACTGTACTTATTTAGTAATTGTTGGTGTTAAGTAAAAACTGAAATGAAAGTCGAAAAAAGGTTCGTGCTGCTGCAAACAAATTAAACCAGAGAAAATTCATCATCAGCAAATTTCAAAACTGATAAAGATTTTGAGAGTTCAAGGACGACTTTTGTAGAACTGAACACTGTTTGTTTGTATCGGCTTTAAAAGCATGAATAAAAAGTATAGAGCTCCCGGCGTTGATCAATCCCTAACGTTTCGATTTTATTAAAAATCGTTGTAAGTGATTGAATGCATATCTGGCCTTTACAATGCTTCGTGGTGGCCTACCGATGTGTCCAGCCAGTGGTGCTATCCTCCTGACAATTCTGGTATCAATTTGCAGACCTCGGAGAGATGGGAGGCTTTGTTGGCCATGAGCGCGGGGATCGGTTCCAAGTGTGTGTTGCATGGCGCGTCCGACCATTACGCCACACGTGCCCCTTATTGGCTTTATCGGCTTTAAAGTCCGTAATGATCAATCCAAGATTTAGACTTCAGATATTCGAAAGAAATTCGCTTATTTGACTGCGAATCTTCGCATTTGGACCAAATAACCAATGGGGAACGCCCAGTTAGCAAAGGAAAAAAGATAGCCACTCAATAATTAGATGAGCACTTAGAAAGAGCCTGTTGGACCGATTAAGTAAACAATAATTTGAAGCTTTAAAAAAGAAATGCTTGAATTATAAAGCATTTTTCAAGTATTAGAGTAAGAAACGCCCAATTGTTATGCAATCATTTAACAAAGGCTCAATTTTGAAAGAACAGAGTTTATGATCAACTATCGACAGTTTTGACATCATTTCAATGCGCACTCAACAAGTTCTTCTAAGATATCTATTAGGTATGCCATATCAGATATGTCTACAGTGGTTCGATGTCGCACTAGGAACGAATCAAGTCTTTTATCTCTCCGGTGTCTAAAATTGGCACCAAACCTATCTGAGAGGATAAAAACACTGAGATACTGAGTTGACATATGCTTGGTACCCTAACGCAAGTCAATGCACAAGAGAAAATGCGTTCATCCTCCTTGAAAACCTCCTTGATAGTATCAATAGAGTCCAATGCGTAACGCATTCTTTGGGAATTGATTAATGCCGAGCGCTTTATCCTTAATTAATCTTTATATTAAATGCGGAACTATATGGTCAGGAGTAAGTACACTTAGGCATGAGCTACTCCAAAAAGTATTTCGTTTACTGATGCTTCAATACAAATCTACAAGTAAGTCCTCTCAACGACTTTACACAGTACATGATTGTAGCCAAGGAATCTCGATTGTAGCCAACGTATCTCTGAGATATTTAAGGACACTAAAAACAGTTGTTCCTCTTATTTAAATGCATGTTTAGATTGCTCCCCAACTGTCTACCGCCTCATCGTTGCTAGGAGGTGTTCCTGGGTGTCGGACTGAGATGTACAGCGGCGGATTCGTTGCCCCGGCAGGGTCTCCCAAGCTGAGGAATCCGGCGTTTCCATAAGGAAGCCTAGCTAGGAGTAAACCAATACCAGGATCCATCACAATCCTGGTATCAAAGTCGCATGGTGGCAAATCGCCCTCTGATCCACGAAGGCTGCGACTGCCTGTCGTGGTGACGACCTGGGGCAGACTTGGCCAGGCTGTCCTCGGGATTCCAGGGAACCACAATGGCCTAACCAGCAAATATCCGAAAAATGGTGATTATGCTAGAGCCCGCACAACTAGTAAGGACAGGCCGTTCAAGTATCAAGTAAGTAAGTTTAGATTGCATTATTTTCATAAGAAGTACTGACATTAATACTTCTTTCATTGGTTCCATTCTATTGCAACCATCACTCAAACAGGTGACCGCGTTCGTTCAGCTGAGTTGAGGTCTCCCTCTTTTTACTTATATGTTGAAACCTGGTCGGATACGAGTTCTCCTAGAATCGCATCAGTTCCCAAGGTCTATATTACAGACAGTTTTCTCCTCAAATGGATCGAAGGGAGGCTTGCTACCTTGCTACTGGGATTCTTTCAGCACTGCATCGATACCTATGAGTACAGCGACCAGTTGAAATGATGTCCTACTTGAGCACTAAAATACTAACATATAAGAATTTTAAGAGTCTGGCTCTTTCTAGAAGATCGTATGTCTTCACTGCACGCGACGAGGTGTGCAGACCATAAAAATTGTGGCGTACAAAAACCGTAATGTAGAAATCCACAACAAGAAAAACGGGGTCCACGTAAGAACGGAAATATTTTAAAAGACAAAGGGAATTTTTCGAAAAATCCGATATATGGGAGAATTTTTGCATAAAAAACACCAAAAAGGTGCATAAAAATGCAATAGGAAAACTTTTTAATGCAAAGAAGGAAACATTTTCTCTTCATATACATGGATATTAAGCAGTCATCTACCAGAAGATTGGCGATGGAAAAAAAGAAGGCCCGATGGCAGTGGTTTTCTGGGAATCTAAGCATGTGGTAGGTAGGCTTAGCGGCTAGTGTGATGGTTTCATACAACGATCATTAACGGACATAAGACGACGAAAAATTCATCAGGGGATCGATTGCGGTGCCGGTGAAGAGAACAATGAAGAAATTCTGGACGGTGATATGTTTTTTTGTAACGTCGTTTCTTCACATCTGGAAATGCAACATCTGGTGTGGTCCGTCGATAAAACGGCCCCAACCACATGAATGTTGTTGTCCGAAGTCAATACGGAGACGAACCGCATCATGTTTAACGTCGTTCAGCAACTTATACAGATGAGAATCGAACTCATCTCATCAAGTTCGTGAGAAAACACCGAACGAACACTCTCGATCAAAGTTTTGTGTGGAAACTAGAATTTTTCCAAAAACTGCACTTCTTTGGATGAATTTCTGAGCAAGCCAGACGCATTGCGGACTTCGTCGAATAATTTTTCCTCAAAATAAACGTTTTTCTACATTCTTGGTACTAATCGCTCTGCGTTTAGATTTACATTCTTCGATTGCATTTTGTCTCAAAAACTTCAGCCATCGATAGAAACGGTTACCCTGAAAATTCTACTAATAATATCATATTATGACCGTATGGATAACGAAGCAGAAAATGCACGATATTGATCGGCATGCTAAGAGTAACTACTTTTAATGAAACAGAGAGACCAAAACTGATAGGACAACGATAAGCGGTCATTCAAGACTTACCAGTTAAAAAATCAACTAATGAGTATTTTTCTGTAAAAACTACTTCCAAAACTAAATAGAAATGATGTAGTGAATGGTGGTGCACACGGGCGGAAATGCCCGAAATGAAACGCGGCCTCAGTGGGTAGCACTCGATCGAATTCACATACGAGGAGGGTCCATAATAAACAACATGGAAATATTCAAGACAAGAAATGAGAAAAATGAGTGCAAGAAGAGAAATAAGAAAAAAAGAGGATCGTTCACCATTCAAGGTGTAAACGAAACACCATGAAATCGTGGTGTTGAGGTTTAGTAGAGCAATATCCGAAACGCGATACACAGCCCACTCGACGAATGCCTAAGCGCTAATGGAATCCCTAGCGGGTATTTTTCAACATGCTAGCGGAACTAATGGGTATAGTGATAATCTGAGAGATTGGAAATATTTCAGGAATAACGAACAGCCATTAAGAAACAACTCAAATGAAAGTCTGTTGAGAAGACGAGCCTCAAGAAGAAAGTTTTCACGCTTTTTCTCATTCTTATTTACATTACTAAGTCCTGATAGTACTTATATTCAAGATGAAAACCTTTACAAATGTCTCGATTTTAATACGTTTGTTCCTGGTTAGCAGTTTTTCACACTCAATCGATTCCTATGTATGCTGGTTGTTTGTTTTGAAACCATTTGGTCAAACAAATGTCGCTGAGGAAGTAGCATATCTCATGATTTCAAAATGAATTCAAATTCCAGATAAAGGGTTTTTCGGGTGTCGGAAATTTTTCTGTCAATTTTAGCTAGCCGGGGGAATATAATAATAGTTGTAGAGAGCTCAGTGATCAGAGGTGCTAAGCAATAGAAGAACACTTGCTGCTTCGACTCTGCTCTGGGCTAACCAAGTTGCCGTTCACTCGCGGTCGCAAGAATGGTACAATACTTATCTGGCAAAAGCTTCCACGATCACAAATGTCGGTGACTACCTATGAGGAAGATCTGGGAACGCTCTAGTAGAGTTATCCAACGATTTTATGAAGAGTCAATGCGACCAGAAATCAACAACGCTCACCAAAACGACGAAATTCTAAAGTAGCAGCCGAACCCGCACGCGAGTCGGAATACGTTCGTGGATGATGAATGAGGGATGTGCTGGGGCCTACACAAAAAGTGAAATGAGTCATAAAATAGAAAAAAAAATGATAGAATACAGCAACGAATCGCTGATTTCACCTTAACTATTGGAGATCATTCAGATAACTACGAATATAAGCAATAATTTCGCTAGGAATTCTACCATAACTTCGAGAACAAATGTTTAAGGAGCATAATACTTCATCTGTCGATGACTATTCTACGCTGTTTTAACTTTCTCTATAAAATCAAAAGCCATGAATTTTTGTCAGTTTCATCAAATGGAGCCGGATGAGGTTCTTCAATCGACTTCCGCCAGCATTCCACTTTCAGATTATCAATATTAATAGCCTGACACAATGTGGTGTCTTTCCTCAAAGTGATCTGGAGCTGATGATGAAAAATGTGTGCACTTTAACGTCAACGTTATGAGAAGGAAGAGACAGGGCGGTCAGTTGGTCGAGTCAACAGCTTGTTCCAACCCAAGAGAAAAAAAAGAAAACCAGGACTTCATTCGAAGATGACGCTGCTGATGACTGATGATAAAACATTAGAAATGTTGTCGGGATCAAATGTTTAGACATGGATTACACCAGCAGGACCACCACCTTTCCCATTTCTTGTAGCACTTCTTGTTCAGTAAAAAGTTCAAAATTTAATCGAATTAGTCATAGCGAGATCCTTTTCTTTTAGGCCCAAGAAATATTCCTTAACTCGACTTCAACCCTGATATCACGTAATCGAACACTCGGCGCTTCCACTCTTTATAGAACATCATATTCAACTAGAAGTTCAGCATTCAATGGAAACTGTAAAATCAAGGTTAGTCTTGAATTGAAAATTTCGAAATTTTTGTTGTTGAAATTTCAATTTTTGAAATTGAAATTTTTTCTTAGCTAGGTTTCCTGATGGAAACGCCGAAATCCTTCCAGTTTGGGAGACTCTGCCGGGAGGACGAATCCCCGCTGCACATCGCAGCCCGACACCCAGGAACACCTCCCAGCCACGATGAGGCGGTAAACCGCTGTGAGGGATGTCGAAAATATACTCATCTAAAGCTCTTTACTATTTAAAATCCCATTTTTTCAGCCTATACTTTTTCGGTAAGAAGAAGTGCTTCTAAGTTTTTAATTTTCGAAAGATTAAAAAATCACAAAAACGCAGGGATAAAATAAACTTTTTTAAAACGGCGATAGAAAAGCAATCAGAAAGTGGCCAGAGTTAAGGTTGTTGGGAAATTTTTGATAATGTATTTATTATGACTGTAACAAAGGTAATTGACTCTTGGAAAAGAATTATTGAATGATCAAGCGTGGGAAAATAAAATCAGATTAAAACACGATACAAAGAACTGTCTGCGTTAACGTCGGCTTGATGAGTGATGAGCTCGAAATGTTCTGAAATCGATACCAATAAAGAAGCATAAATCAATATTAAGACGACTAAGCAGAATGATCAAAATAACGAAGAATAACGAAAATAAAACACACGACATAGGATCGAACAACATAAAGGCCGACGGCCAAAAGGGGCGCGTCTGGCACAGTAGTGGAAGGCGCCCTGTAACACGTAAGTGGAATCGATCCCTGCGCTCCTGATCCACCAAGCCCTCCATTCGCACGGTGTCGGCAAATTGGTGCCAGACTTGTCTGGGAAGGTAGTAGCACTGGTTTGATAGATCGGTAGGCCACCGCGAGTCATTGTATCGGCCAGATCTGCATTCATTCACATCCAAACGATGCTTAATGAAGTCGAATGCATGGCGCATCCCTCAGGGATTGATCAACGCCGAGAGAGAGAGCTTTATCCCTTTATTTGTCCTTTTAAAGGCCGATGACCACATTAGAATGATCTCGAACAGCAAATTCCTTATTTAGAGAAAACAAATACCGACTAAACAAATTTAATAAGCATTAAAATATCTCAGTGACTTAGAAGGAAAAGCATGACAATGTCTTTTTTAGAGAAGAGATTAAAAAGCAGCCAGTAGTGGAGGTATGTATAAAGGAAATCACGCGAAGCACATTGTCAAGTGACAGCCAAAGGTGCCATTTAGGCGAAACCTTAGGCAGAGAGTTAGGTCAAAATGAGATGGGCGTGCAGATTTGCAGGTCAAAACCGACACATCGACTAATGGGTGCCGCTGAGTTGTTCGGTACAATGACGGCTCAGGTTCAAATCCAAGGGCTCAGTGATTTTGAACGCTCTGGAGAAATCAATAGAAAAAAACTTGGCGATCATCACAATTAGGCTGTTCATCTACCCCAACCTAAATGAACTAGGAACAACCACGGATTAGATTTGGGAAAACTACGGTATACTCCAAGTTATCGGAAACCATTGACTGCTCAAAACAATGGAGTTCGCCTTCCGCATTTAAAATTTTCTAATCAATTTTTCACTTTTCTACTTCGAAAATTATTTATTTTTAATTGTCTTTTGTGTTACTTGTCAGCCGCTGAATATTTATTCCGAAAAATGGCCGGCTAATCTTGATTAATCCTTTGATTGCTGGACCAGGAGAAAGGCAAGAGTTCCAAATTCCTTAAAAGAACTGCAAAGTCTTCCACAATCTACTTCTTAGCCCTTATTTGTCGTTTAAAAATGTTTCATAAAACATAGCATGATCGAATTGATTGAGACAAGTATCAATCAATGATGTGAACAGACAAAGGTAAGGAAGTTGAAAGTCAAGTGAAACCTAAACACCAAGTGTCGTTGTTTACCATTTGTGAAATGAATTATATTATAAAGAGTTAGGCAAACTTTTCGATAGATTTGTATTTTCGTTAATTTTCAAATACCTCTCATGGTGGTGATTCCTCCTCAAAGGAAGTTTTCCATACTTTTGCTTTTCAGCGGAGAGCCCAGAGCTAAGGTAGTGTAACTCGCCTTTGTGATTCGTTCCACTCATCATTCGTTGACGAAGATCAACGCAAAAAGAAAATGTCTCTGTGATTCTTTCCACTCATTTATCACTCACTGACGAACATTAAGGCAAAAAAAGAATTTTTCGAAACCACTTTCCTTGAACCTCGGTATCACTAATCAATATGTATTCTTTCTTTGATGAGCTTACACGAGGTTAATAATGATATTTATTTTCGACTAACGTTTCGACGTCTTCGTCTTCCTCAGAGCCGATGATCCGAGTCGATGGTCCTCGCTTGTTATTCGTGAATTTAAAATCAAATTAATTTGAATTAAAAGAATTTTTAGCAAAATGACTTATGAAAATTTTTAAGCTGCCAGGCTTCCGGTGCATGGTTTCAGAAATTTTATCGAGTAAATATGGAGGAATTTTGCAAATATTACATATATTTACATGAGATTTGCTTGACTTGAATGATCCATCTTCACAAGGAATCGTACAATTCCGAAGACGACTCTCACATCAGGATATTTTGTGGGTTTAGCAAGATTTGCCTATTAAGGCGCATCAAATTCGTCACCGCAAGGGCAGCCTTCGACCTTGCTAGATCGGTAGAATGTTTACAAGCGCTGTTAACACTTTCACGACTATACGCATAGATATGCACGCAGCTGTACGCTCTGGACCGCACGTTTTGATTTGCCAGTGATCCTGTTGATCCATCCCAGTTACACTCCAGTAACACGTCGTCCGATGGGCCTGTCAAGGAAAAATGCCCGCGGTCCAGTATTTTCATGTAAGCACCATAGGAAGTCACTGACGGGCTGTGGATCAACAGGAGTCTTGTCGTATAATATCGCTTCGTACTAGATTCTACCCAAAAGAGTGATGTCTGATTTAAGAGGATTGCTTTGCTGCATGTAAATACTATGTAGAAGAAATCTTATTTTGTTTAAGTAAACGACACCATAACAGAGATAGAAAGCAGGAAATATAACAGAAATCTACTTTGGATGAAGGCAGCTTACTGTCACACTGTCACTGTCACACTTACTTTGAATGGAAAAAGATGAACAGCGCAAGCTGCAAATGATAACGTGGTTTATCCATTAGATAGGGAGAGAAGAGGAATCGACGCAAAGAGAATGACGAACAAGGCAGGAGACGAGGAAAAAATACTGGTAAGAATTTAGGAAATGAGGGAATCCATGAAAAAACTAGCGTGGTTTCAGAATGAGAGTATTTTTGCTTTTAATTTTTTTCCACTTAATACTCTTGGATGTATAACTCTTCGGGAAAGAATAATACCCAGTTTTTTCTTCGAAATCATCGGCTGGACTAACTGATCCCTCAAGAAATTAGCGATTGGGAAGTGCATGTTTTTCATTGCACTGTTGCTATACTGTAAAATTTACGGCTCTACATCGGCAGCATCAAGTGCCAAACTTTGGTGGGCAGACATTATAATTTCGGTAGATTAATACAAATTAATGTTCCTAGGTGATACTGAGCAGTACATTACTCTATCACAGGCGGGCATATTTTAGAATCGATTGCACAAGTGAACCAAGAAAAAGACGTATTTGCAATTGCAAAGAGAAGAATCTGTCTGAAAAGATAATCTGTAAGTCCTATTAAGACAGGAAACCCACTTTGTAGCTTTTATTCGGATGCCAAATTCATTCGTTTGTGAAGAAGCTGCAAAGTTCTAGGCATTTCTTATCTACAAAAAAGGAGAGAAGTCGCTAGAAGACAGGAAATCATTTTCGTCGACTTCATTTAGACGTCATGAGCTCCTACAGAAGCTTAGAAACAGGTGGTATACGGTAGCCGACATTTCGCCGAATACGCGGCAGTTATTTGGAGAAGACCACGACGACGACGACTATGACGACATCTTGAGCCGGCTCCTCGACGTTGTAAGGATGAGAAAAAGCCGATCAACCAAATATTTACATTCACCACATTCACAAATAATTAGATTTCCGAATTTCTTCTCATCTCAAAGAAAAATATTTAAAGTCAGAATAGACCATTTCCTGACGAATTCCAAATACACTGTCATTTGCTCTTTACGAATATGTCTATCATCAAACTAAAAATTACTAAAAAAAATAAAAGTAATGTGAAATAAAAATAAATAAAAAACAAAGTGACGTTCAGAAACTTTGGACTTTCGGAAGGAAAAGTCGAGACTTTGAAAAGATTTAACTAAGAAAATTAGTTCTTTTGTCTGTGATTAAATTTTATTCTTTTTCTCAGGACTGTAAGCCAACTTGGATGGTCACTTCTTTAAAAAATAAAATGAAGATTGCAACCGAAAAAAGTCGTAAGAAGTACGAGTTGGTGACCTCTTCCTTAGTTTAAGTCTCACGAATGATCGAATAGTTTCCGTTTATTTTTGTATTGTTGTAATGTTCTTTTCATTAATTTTTTCGTAGAGCCTCGGAAAGAAGTCACAACACATCCTCGATAAGCATAATTTTTAATAAAAATAGAACAAGTTCCTTGAAAATAAACTGGACGTTTCTCTCCGTTTGTGATAAAGCTAAGAATTGTTTTGCATGAGCAAACAGCGAGGAACTCGTCCGTTAGGAGACCAGAGCTAAACTCTGTACCGATTTTCTCGTTCATTCCTTTAAAGAATTCCTAAAACATAAAAAGATTCTCCATGGTTTGAAAAATTTTTACTTTTTGACAAAGAGCTAGTAAAGTGTGTTCTGTCCGTTTAATGAGTCCAACATCATCAGTTAGACATCACTTTTTGTTAACTTCTTAATTCGATGCACAACGTGAATGTAATGGATAAAGAGGGTGAACCTCTTCGTAGAATCAAAAAAGCCATTCCAAGGTCAACAATTTTCAAAACTAGTGAAGAAAAAGTTGAAAAGATATCAGTGAGTGATTAGCGTAGTGGTGGTAGAGATGCCACTGAATAATACGCAAGAGGCCCTAGCAGCGAATCAACCAAGTCTTCTATCCATCAAGTATTGAGGAATTAGTATTACCTGAGAAAATCTGCCTCCGATGCACAAAAGTTGCAAGCAACTGCCTGTGATGAAGATCTGGGAACGCATTAACATGGTTACATCAGGATTCAAGGGTGAATCAACCCAAATAGTGTCTAATGACATCCACGAAAAAGACAATGTCCTCAAGTGACAGCCGGCCACCCTTGAAAATCCGAAAACCATTATTGGATAACGGGCTCAAAAGAATAAACCGAAAGAAGGAAAAGCTAGGATCTGTGCAGTATATAACATGCCGGATTTTGTCAGATTTGAAAAATTAAGAAAAAGTGGCAGAATATTTAGAGCAACTAGACAGTGTGATCTAAGTTCTGCAAAGATTTACGAAAAACTTCAAGCAGTCTAGTTCGTGTCCGTGCGTTTAACAAAGAACGACCAACTAAGCCAAACAACGAGAAGAACAAAAAAAGTGACAGGACAAAGGAAGCTCGACCACCCCGGACAACGATTAGAACAGGACGAAAAGCAAGAAATTTCTCGTCGGAACACATTCAATACGGACCGAAGACCAACTAGCTCACGACGTCGTCACGAAGCAGAACACATGGTTCAAACAGACGAATACCACGCACCTCACTCATGCCATCACCGTCCTCACTCTAGATACTCTAGCTACTAACGAAGAAGAAAAAACGTTAGAAGTTTATCAAAGTTGTTTAATATTTATGGCTACGGAAAAACATCTATCTACAGACTATATCGAATGTAGAGCAGTGAGACTGTGTAATACACACGTGGTTTATGGTTCGATCTTCCGTCTCAGGTTTAGCAATGTATTCATTGCTCCACGATCGACGAATTGATACTAGACTTGTCTAGGAGGACAATAGACACTTATTTAACACACAAGAAGTAGAAAACCCTTGCCTTTTCGGACATCTTGAGGCTGATGCAGTCACAAATGAAGTTGAATACGTTGGATGCTTAGTGATGTAGTCCATGAGGGAGTAAGGTACTGGTTCGATCCCCTCTCTAACGCTCTCCTCCAAACCATGTGTAAACTCCGTAACTTAGTAACTCCGTTACCTCGAAGGTAGCCGAAGAACATGCGATATGTTCGAAGACCTTTGTGGGAAACGGAGGCAAGAAAAGTGAATCGAATGTAAGACGTTCTGGAATTTACACAGTACATATGTCGACGGTTATGTAAATGTAAACATAAATGTAATTTCATACATCATATTTGTCACTAAATCCATACAAAAACGAGGAAAAACGCAAGATCTTCGCTTGTTTTGAAATTTCGATTTCGCCAAGTCTTTCCGATTACAAGTAAAAACTGCCCGCTTGACGTCCATCAACCCCTGAAAGGTGCACCAAGCATTCGATTCGATTCGTATCATCGCAGCGGTGACCGATTCCATATTCGTATTATATAGTTACACGTTGGAATCTGTCGATATATCGAGCCAGTGTTTGTAATCTTCCCAATAAAATCTGTCAGGGGAATGAGGGCTTAGTTATCCGAGATAGAGCCAGTGAATACCAGTGTATTGCAACACACCTCTTATTATTGCACTACACGTAACCTTCTCTTAATACATATGAACAAGAAAGTAAAACAATGTGTTAAAAGGTTTCTGGACCACACAGAACTATTTTTAAAGACAGTGGAAAATGATGTTACAAACATAAGAGATAACAATAGAATTTTAAGAAACGGCCAGTAGGGCCTGGAATCTAATAAACAATCAAAAAACAGTGATGAATACAAATATAGAGAAAAATAATAAACAAAAAAGCCATTGGTAGGTGAGAATTTGGTCATATGTGCATCGTAAGGGAATACATCATTCTCTATATGACAAAACTACCCATCCAGAAATTTTCGGTATGCTAGGAATACGGTAAAAAGAAGAATGACTCGCAGCACATGATCGTAGGTATTTGCAAAAAAAAGTGGTAGAGAAGGAGAACTCATCATCACCAGTCTCTTCCCCAAATTTCTGAGGTTGTCGTGTTCTATGAATACTCTTGAACGCTTTCTCAAGAATTTTTTTCTCAGAAATAGGTAATAAATGATGGAAAATTTGGTCAAAACTAAATCTAACGATGGAGAGAAAAACGATGGAAAAGGCTAGGTTAGTTGGAAAAGGAAAAGAAAATGAAAAAACAACAACAGCAATGGATTTCTAAAAATTCTCTTCTTTTTAGAAAATTAGTCTGGCACCATTTTAAAAACTAGTCGGATTGGAGGAAAGCATTCAACGAGAATCGACACAAAATGTGACTTTACCGCTTATTAAGAGGGTAAAACGGATAGTGATGAATAAAAATAGGATAAAAAATAAAAAAAAACGTAAAATATAAGTGTGTCGTTTTCTTGCTCAGCAATCGCGAGGTTTTTAAACAGCATACATTTACTTCCATAAAAACACAATACAAT